>JAMQGT020000368.1:0-143054 GCA_024447675.2 Pterophyllum scalare | reverse complement strand
TCACGTGGCTAACATTTTTTTTTTCTAACATCTGTTTCAGGACACAGAACATCTTTACTTTTTAGATTTAAGCTCCTTGTTGTATACTGTTTTATTAAGGTCATTTTTTGTGTGTTTTTTTTTTTTTTTTACCTTTCTGAGCAATTATGTTTTGTGATATTATTTGTAGGATTTTTTTTTTAACTAATCTAGGTTTTTTTTTTTTTTTTTTACATTTTGGCACAGTAACCTCAACTTCTGGGATAAATAAAGTATCTCTTATTTTATTATTGTTACTGACATTCTGAAATAAAACGTTCATTTATTTGTTTATTTTTACCCAGTATTGTTTTGTTTCACTTACTGAATGTTGTATAACATAACATTGCTTTTTAACAATCTGTAAAATAATGGTTAGGAATGGTGATTATTTTTAAAATGCTTTGCTAATGCTTTCCTCAGTGTCTTAGCTTCACGTGTTTCCATGTAGCACTGAAGTGCCAGTCTTAAGTAATAAGTTCAGTATTAAGTTCACACAGATCTTTTGTGAAACACATTTTTTTTTATCAGTTACCAGAAAATATGGTGCAATTTGGTGCATTAGGAAGTCCAGTAATCACAGGATTTAGAGTGGCAGCCCACAGTATGAGATGAAATGACTTGTGACAAATAACATTTTTCTTCTTCCTCACACTAATATCCCAGTAGAGAAGTCTTGTTTACTCAGATTTTACCAATGAAATATGTAATAGTCCAAAAACACAACTATGACGTGTTTACATGAAACATTATTTGATTTTTATCACTCAATAATAACAACAAAGCTGTAATTTTATCATTTCCTTTTTGGCTTTCAGTGGCTCGAGACCCTGGATATGTGGGTCCACTGAGGATCCACTACTCTATGCGCTATAAGCTAGACATAATTTAGTATATTTTGGTATGACTGTAGATTCTACAGTGATAGAGGCTAGGTTGGAGTCACTGGCAAATTTCTATTGGATTACTGGATTGTCTCTCACTGCAAATGTCTGTTTAAATTCAGACAGGAAACCACGGAAAAAAACAAAAAGTCTGGCTGTTGTTGAAAATCTGAACATCACTTTCTTGGTAAAAGCTCTCTCTTTTAATCTCTTTAATCTCAGTCTGTTTTTGTGTTCTGTTTCACCATCCTGTTTATGTCTATATGCAATTATATCTGTGTGTCTGTGCATGTGTCTCTAAAAGGCTCTTTCTGTCTCATAAGTGAGTCATGGTGTGGTCTTGGTGTGGGGAATTTGTGTTCCAGTGTTTCTCCTTCTGTGGCCTTTATCCTTGGCATGCTAGATGCCCTCAGTGTCCCTGTGCTTGCAACATGAAGAGGTCTCTGTCTTGCATTAGTCTTGGGATCTACCGTGATTCTTCAAGTTTGCTCTTCTGTGTGGAAGAGTCTTTTGTGTAGGGTTTAAAATCCCTGGGTATGTATGTCTGCTGAGGAGAATATGGGAACTGGCTTTGTGGCTATGTGTGTCTGTGTGTCTCCAGTACTTCCTGAAAGATAATCCACTAAGGACCAGCAAAAATACCCAGAAGGCTTTTATTACAAAATGTTCTTCTTTAACTCCACCCTTATATTTTTCCTGGTTTTTTGAATGGGCATGCATTTGTGATAAGTGAGCATGTGTGTGCAATTGAAAAACCACAGCTGAGAATAAGACCTGCAGTGAGCTCTGACCCGGTATCACTCATTAACTTTTCCTCTCAGTGTTTTCCGGCCTTGTTTTAACATCTTAGGTAGGGATGGCTGAGCAGAGACCAGAGTTTAGAGAGGAAACAGCTTCTGTCAAGCCTACTAATCAAGAGATTAGGGGCCACTGTTGGCATTCAAGCAAACTGATCTGGGACATACACATACACATACACAAACACACACACACACACACACACTGAATCTGCCAGAGTGATTAAACTTGCATCCACGGGTATTTTCACCATCAAATGTCAGCCATAGCCCAGCATTGGTGCTGAAAGCCAGTGTAATTCGTTCTGCACTAATTTCCCTCACAGAAGAATGAGGGACCCCACAGATGCATTTACTGTCTGCCATAAAACTTGTCTCCATTAAGGACTGGACTGGAGAGGAGGACAGCATTGAAGATGGAAGGAAAGATAGAAAAAAGGAGATGAGAAGAAAAAGAAAGGGAAGGCAGGGAATGTAAGAAGGCTGAAAGAAGAAGATAACAGGGTGAACGGAGGGTCTTCTGATGAAGAAATTTCTCTTTTTTAGAAAAAAAGATTAAAATACACAAAAAGGCATTTTATGACACATATGCACGCCCTTGAGTGTATTGTGGTGTAGCAGGTACATTTGTTATTGCAACTTGCTTGAGTTAAAAATTACACTAAGAAAGATTGTAAGGATTAAAGCTGAATTATATGATTATATTTACAGAGATTCAGTCAGCTGGGCCAGGGGAAGGCTTGGATATGTCTACTTCCAAATTTGTCTGTTAGAGAAAGACTGACTAATGGATATGCTACATGGGCCTAAAAAGGTGGACGTGTGCACAGAATTGTTGAGGCTTTCCAGTGTATACCCACAATGAGAATCTTTTTAGGGAATTAAAGTGACCAGTTTCGAAGGTATCCATTTCACTTTGATACATAAATCGGAGACACAGCTGGACTAATCAAATAATAAAATCTATTCACTAGAAGCTCACTAATTACCATATCATATGCATTTATATGCTGAATGTAGCATCATTTTTATCAGACATAACTCATCTTTCATATTTCATAATCATATTCCACCCAAATGCAGATTTTTTTGTTCTTGTCAGAGGTACAGTTTATGATGCGGTGCTGCTAAAATGCACCCGAGGTAAAGGAGTGACAGCGATATATTCTACACCAACCTTTTCGTAGTATTTGATCTCATAGTCAAGGATGATACCGTTGGGTCTCTCTGGCTCCTGCCAGGACAGGGAGACACTGTTTCGAGTTGTCTTCTCCTTTCTGATCACTGCTACTGGAGAGGGAGCTGGGCAAGGGACACAGACAGAGAGAGAATGAGTTCTGTTAGTGTAAGGTTCAGTGGAAGTTCAGTCTACAGTGTTGAATCCTGGCAATTGTCTATAGTTCCTGTTAGCCTAATTCGGTTTGCTGCCTGGTGGGGTGGCATTCCAAGGCAGTGGCCCAGGGTTGTGAGTGGAACAAGGCAATGCACACTAATATACATGGAACTGAATGAACATATAATTTTTGAGTGGTTTTAATTTTAGGAGCATCAAAATGTGTGTCAGCAGAAACACAATATTTTTCAATTTAATGCTCCTTAGTAATGATTACTACTAATAACTTGTTTACTAAGTTTACCAAACACAAACAAGCAAACAAAACAAAATTATCCACATTCATTTCTGCTTTTTCCGGTCAGCGTATAGTAGTTTGTCCTCCATCACTGATATTTAAACCCCTATAAACAATTTTCGCTCTGCTGTCCTGATCCATTTTGGCTAGCTGCTTTCTCAATCTTCCTTGCCAATCCTCCGCCCATGCACCGCCTTGCCTCAGGGAGTTCACATGGTCCCAATCTAGTAATTCAGCACATCTCTCCTTCTATCAAGACTTGCACCCCTCCCTTGTTCTGTGTCTCTCTCTTCACTCCCTTTCTCATTTCCCTTTTTTACTGCTCTCTAATTGCCAGGCAGCTCCGGGGCCAGCTCGGCATCTGAGGCATCGACTTTTAATTTTATTAGACCACGGGAAAAACATGTTTGTCTTTGAAATGTTCGAGCCTTTCTTGATTGTGATTATATGGCTGCAGAATGCGTCTGAGTGTGTGTGTGTGTACATAGACTCGTGTGTATTTCCGCGGGAAGTTATTTTTTCTCCTGTAATGAATCCAGATGGGAAGAATCTGTTTCTGTACCCCCTGCTCCTCCTCTCCTCCTCTCCCTCTGGTTCTGATAGTGGGGTGAGGCTGTGCTTTTTATTGGCTCTGTGGTTTATAGTGGTAATGATTTACTGTGTCTGGGTCGCTTAGAGGCAGCTTCAAGTTCCTCTCCTCCTCTGTTTCCTTTGCCGTGCTCCGCTTTCTAGCTTTCTCTGCATGTCTATTGCAAAGCGCTTAATTTGCTGTCACTCTGTTTTTGTCTGAGGCCTAACTGACACAGTATACCAGACCTGTGATGGTGTTAAAAACTGTCCTTCTTTGCCATTCGTTTGTAATTTGAGGGCCATGATGCACTTGTTGAAACAGATCAAAGTGACCTCTACAAAACCGGCACGTGGTTAGAAGTGATTACTAGTAGAAATTCAATTAAACAAGATGCCATTCAATAGCAAAAATCACTGCTTAAATCAGAATGAGAATATAAAACTTTGCCCTCACTTTCTCTTTGTTTAAATGCAGTCACCGCCAATCATATTACCATATTGCTGCTGGTACATCAGCCATGCAAGTATAAATTACTCCGTATCTGAATCATAGTTACTCTAGCATAGTTATGAAACAAGTGGAGGGCAAAGGAGGCAAGAGGAGGAGAACTGTCTGACAGCACCTTGACAGCACAGCCAGGACACACTGCTCCTTCCAGGGAAACACTTAATCCAGCTTTTAACAGCTTTGGCATCTATACGTGTCTGTTGGTGTGTGAGTATGTGTGTTTATTCGAGGGAAAGTGTATAGGCGGGTGGGGCGAGTGCAATGACATACTTAATCCTTGTAAACTCTGAGGGCTGATGGAGAGTGTGCAGCTGCAGGCTGAGATATTTGTTAAAGAGAGAGAGGATTTTAAGTGTGTATGGCCAGGACAGAGGGAACAGCACTGAGGTGTGTATGTCGTGCTTCTGAGTATCTGCTTGAATTTGTGTGTGCACACTGATAAATGGTAAGTAAAGGCAAGTTCCATCTCTTCTGATCATCACTTAGACACTAAGATGGTTTTCAACATTCTGAGCACACACAGACCTCTTAGTGTTGATAAGCCCTCTTCAAATCTAATATATATTCAGATTGCAGAGAGAATCCCACTACCTAACCACACTCAGATTATAATGCGAATTTGAAGAAGCCTCAAATGAATTTATTTATTTTCATTTTTTGAACACGTGGTTTTTTAATCTTCACTGACTTTTCTCTTTAAGTTACCTGAGTTCTTTCTTATGTTGCGATGCACGTATGCAATTAAACGCACATGCACCTAAAAAGACTTGTACAACCTACAGTATACTTACCGCTTATCCCTATTTTGTCACTTAAAATACGTTGTGTTTGTCGTTTATCACTTATTATACAGCCCAGCTGTGACAACACAGAGCAAACGTAGCTCTCTGTATACGGTATGTGACGTGTTTACACCAAGCCTGTTGCATTTACTTTTGTGTCTAGTTTAGAAAGTTTACATAACTATACATTTATCTGTACACTGTTTATGCAGTGCTGCTTTTGAGTCTCCCTCCAAGAAAAGATAGCACTACATGCCGTAGTGCATGCATGTTTTCCATGGCAAGAAAGTTGGCATTTTCATAAGATTTCAACAATAACAGTGTTGTTCCTAGTAGGAAAATTACTTAAATCTGAATCATTTCAGAGGATTTCAGAGGACCTCCCGTCCTCGCAGTATTTGTCATTGAGATCACACAGGTGTGAGCTTATTGTCACATTGTTTTAATGCTTAATATTTTACGTTTTAATACTTGATTTTTACTTTTCTCCACATTTTTCCAGATTTAAGATCATGCAAAATCCAAGGAGACTGTATTATTGTGTTTTATTGATACGGATACTGAAAAGTATCAACACATCCTGTAACCTGTGACAGAGAGCAAAACTCACATTCATAAAACAAAGCAGAGACACCAAGACTCACTATTTTCATATAAATTTTAAAACACGTAAAAGGCTTGAAGTGCTAAAGGTTTAATTGGATTTTGCTTCAAGGCATGCCTTGTCTGACTCTGTTTAAATTCATAGCTCCTGCCATCTGCCTATCATCATTGATGTGATGGAGTCTGACCTTGCTGTATGACAGCTTATGAGAGAAATTCTCATTTGTTTGGTCTGTTAGAAAAAAAAAAACAGAAAAAAAGAGAAATCTTCCAGGTGCTAAATCACCCATCAAGGTTTAGAAGAAAACAGTCAAACAGAAAACTAGTGGAGCACATATAGAATGACTGGGTGTGAGGTTGGTTTGGGACATGGCAGGTAGAAGTAAAGGTGGTGGGAAAAAGATCCGGCGTCCAGACGAAGGATCGCAGGAATAAAAAAAAATCTAGGGAATCGCACTGTTTGGGAAAAAAATGCTGAGTAGCCAAATACAAAGGCAAAATGTGTAGGAGAACAGTGAAGGGATGGCAAAAAGAAGAAAATAAGCTGATGAACTAGACTGGGACCTTTGCACATTCCTTGCTAGAGTCAGGGATTTCTGAGGTTTGGCACTTTCTACTGCAGCTAGATTTATTTTACCCTTGGAATTTCACAGCACTACTTCTCATAGCCTTCTTTTTCTTCTAAGAATTTGATGTGTGGAGAGATATTAGTACAAAAAGATTGATGGGTGTTTTAGGAGCCCATCCTCATGTTAAGAGAGTATGTTAAAAGGAGGAGATATGTTTTGGAAAAGGAGGAAGACATTCGATCCTGGTCGTTAAACAAGAGAATAGCAGCCTGGGATCGGCTTGTAAATGTCCAGGGTTGATGGCTGTAGTGCATATGTTTGAGGTATATAAACCATAGGTTAGTATATTATATTATAAGGATATTCAGAAGCAGAGGGAGAAGAGGGTGAGAAGTGCATGCATATTATCAAGATGGTAGCTATTATTTTTTATTTAGACACAGTGCTTTGTTCTATTTTACACATACAATATGCATGTGTTAAATGGTCTTTTCTTCATGTATGCACCTGCTCCATATTTCCCAGTCCTTAGACCAACTAAAAGCAGAGACAAGCAAACTCTTGCAACCCACTGCAGCACATGACCACCCTCCCTAACCCAAGTTTTGCCAGAGGTTTATTTATTTATTTTTACTTTGGAAAACGGGTGCTACCTTTTTCATTTAATATATGCAGACAGCTTTCAATTCATATCCTACATGATTCAAAATTATTGTTTTTAGATCATCTCAGTTCATGCCTTTATCTAGCTACCTATCCATTGAGACATCTCACCAGCTTGGTTGGTGGTGATGGTGACAGCGGCGTACTGTCTCATCTTCGGTGCCAGTGACGACACCCCATTCTGTGCTTCGATCTCAAATGTGTAGTTAGTGTGGGCTAGCAGGTCGCCCACCGTCACCGTGGTGTTGTGCAGTCCCTTGGCTCTTGGCAGAAAGCGAACATTACTCCGGCAAGGTTCACAGCGCTGGGCCCCACTGCTGCTGCCATTAGCAGCAACAGCACGGCAACGTTTGCAGAGGACAGTGAAGGTGACATCCCTGCGCCCTCCAGTGTCCTCAGGCCAGCTCCATTCCAGGATAACAGAAGTCTCATTGATGGAAGAGATTACATTCCGGGGAGCTGAAGGAGGTCCTGGTAGACAGAAGGAGATGAAGTGAGATGGAGAAGGAGGTCACTGGATTCACAGAAGGACAGGAAGCTTTTTATTAGAAAGAATGGATTAGTACAGTATAAAGAAGACAGAATAAAGGAAAGAGCGCAACAAAAGGAAAAGTGCAGCAGCACAATAGAAGAGAAGCAATATTAACATCAATCAGTAGACTGGCATTAGATGCAGTTACATTACACAGCAAAGCTATATGCTAATTATAGTACACAGAACATGTAAGATGAACTTTAAATATATCTAAATGCTAATATACATTTCTCTTTAAGACAATTTTGGATTTGGTATTTATTCCTGCTTGAACTTGCCTAAGTTTATCTTTTTTTCTATTAAATGGAAGACGACATTTCACCAGGCAAAAAGAAAAAAGTATATTCATTATCATGGTGCATTTTTTCCCCAGAGTAACACTATATACCTTCTTGAGCAACTTCACTGAAGAAAATTGTTGCTGTGAATGCTGTACAATGAATGAGCTGTTGTAATATCAGAGTTATGTTAATACAAATAAGTGACTCTAATACAGATCAGTATTTGTTTCAATCTCTCTGTCAAAATCAGTAAGAAAGAAGCATCGCATGGCATGGTCCGAGTGAGTGAGTCTGACTCACTCAGACTAATATAAAATCTGTCTTATTACAAACAGATTTCCAGATTCTTATATGAAAAACTATGACTAATTACATGGGGGACAAAGTAAAACTGCCAAATAGCTCAGCAGGGGAAACTGAGAAGGCAGAGGAAGGGAAAAAAGAGTCAAATGGGCTTACTGGATTGTGTCTTGAGATAAAATGCTTTGTTTAGTTTGTTTCGCTGAATTTACTTCACTCCCAAACTATGCACAGCGCCTGTCTCAGTTATCTGTATCACAGATATTTATGTGCTCGAGCCAGAGAAATCAAAAGAAAAATACACACACGATTTGACTGCAAAGAAAATCTGATAACCTGGGTATCTGCAGGTCTTGTGAATCTAACTTTTAAAGACATGTCAGATGTTTAAAAAAAAAATCCAACAAGACTACATTTTTAACTCCAGAAAAGGTTGCACAACAAGTTTCTAAACGTGAGTCATTTGAATATCTAAATGGTAAAAACAGATCTGAAAAACCAGTAAAAATTGTTTTAACATAACAATCCACTGACCACATCAGAGGTTTGGGCCTGCATTTCAGCTAAGCTATTATCCATATGTGCATACATGTGCATGCACTGCACTCCCTGTATGCACATGTATGCATGCAAGGAAGCTAAAATAATGATACAGCACATCATTATTGGCATGTATGCAGGGAAGTTAAAATAATGATATGACAGTGATCCAACACATCATTATAGGCATGTAAAAGCAAAAAGCTGAGGGTACACTGTACTGTGCAAAATGTTTTAGTCACTTTCACTTCTTAAGCTGTTTTAGTTTGGATTCCTCATCAATAAGACATCTGGTTGACCCCAAATTAAATTTGCAGCACAACAACAGGTAAGTGTTTTTGTAAAATGACCGCAGAAGACTAAAATGTTAAGGACGCTTTCAACCTGAGAAAAACTTGTGTAGTTTTAAAGTCAAAAGCTGAACTTTTATTTCTTGCATTTATTTATTCAAATGCGTCATAAGTCAGTCGGTAAATAAAAGCTTCCTAACTTTACTATCAGCAATGTAACTTTTTTGCTGTACACTGTAGTAGGGTTGTCGTAATACTAACTAACTCCGAACTAACACCCAAGAAATTACTCGATATTGAATAAAGTGTGTACACTGAGGGGCAAAATGACAAAAAACATTAAAACATTAAAAACATATTTTTTAAAATAAAGAATAGAGCAACACCAAGGACAAGTTGCCTCACATGGTGCATAAAAAGTAAAACACATACAGTAATATAATCTGTTTCTCTTAGGCAGTGGAAAAAACGTTTCTGTGTAGTTGCTGGTAGATTTTTTTCAGCTTTAATCTGGGACTTTAAGAGAAACATAACCTGTTTTACACTCAAATAATTGTGTTATCCTATTAAATTCACACTGTATTAACATTACAGATAGGCAGGACTAACAACATTTGCTGTCTAGCTCCTTTAATGTTATTGTTTTATTATATCTTGCCTAGCTTAATGTTAAATTAACAGACTGCTAGTTAAATGACTAACATTGCAGTGTGCGGTGGCTAGGTTCCATTTATGATAACTATTTAATACTTCAATGCTGTTGAAACTGGAACTTGAATGACCTCTCCAGTGTTGTGAACCACTTTAGCTGCTAGTGAGGTGAGGGGTCGTGTATCTGCTTGCCTGCAACTGTGCTGTGTGTGCTGTGCCAATCTGTGACGATGCCGGGGATCAACGATGGTCAAAGTAGGTGGTGATGGCTTAATGATAGGAAACAATTTTTTTTATCTCATTTCCTCATTGACGCATCGAGTCAATTATTTTGAGTCATTATTTCAAGTCATTATTTCGAGCTTCATAATAAGCTGAGTACCTCGCTGTACTTTCACATGCAACTCCACAACAGATGTGTCTGGGCATGCAAGAGCATGCACACACAAGTTCATGGCCAGAATTCTGTATGCTTTTAAGTTAATGAGTGAGTGTGGAGGAGATACACTCCATCATCAGCATCAAATGAGAGGAAAGGAAGGAAAGGGGATATCTCTGTTTTATTTATTTTTTCCCTGGATTTTTAAATCACAGTGTAATGTGCACTGCATTTGCAGAGATGCTTGTTTCCGTCATTAACTTTTTTTTCCCCACTGGGTATTTTTGTCTGTGAAAAACTCCACTCTGTGTGGAAAAAACAAAAACAGACCAGGACTATAGTAGAACTATAGATCTAAGTTTTTTGTTTTGTTTTATTTTAAAAAAGAAACACCGTTTTAGCTGTTCAAGCCGATATCTTTCCACTTAACTAAGTATAGTCAGCTAACTCAATCAGCCTTGAAAGAAATAAATTCCTGATGTATGTTTCTCTTTCCCCCCTGCACTTTTTTTGCATTTGGGCTACACTTTGTGACTGTGGAGAGCGGACAGCGCTACCATAATGGGTGCTGCCGCCCTGCAGCAATAGGGCAGCTGGAATATGGAGCAAATCACCCAAGGGGAAGTGAATTTGTCAGCTAATCATCTAATCCTATTAGTAATTTTTAGTATTGATTAGTACCTGAGTATCATCTTTTTTAGACAACCCTAACCTGTAATTATCAGTCCCTCAAAATTTTATTTCAATTTTGGAAGAGGCAGTTTCACAGTTTCTTATGCTACGGGATATGGGGATGATGAATGGTGCATCTAAAGCATATAACACAATGTCTCATATTGAATGAAGACCAAAATAAAAATATTTTCTCCTTGTCTTCAGTTTAATATACCAAACTTCACTCTGACCTTTGAGATTTTCCTAACAACAAATTTCCAAAGTCAACTTGAAACAATCTCTATCACACCGCTAACAGTTAAAGACCTCTCCTGAGATAATCATGATCATTATCTCCTAACAACTTATCTATTCATTTTCAGCTCTTGCGTTGCTCAGTTTGTCCCAACGAGAGGAAATTTGCGTAGTTGACAAGATGATGTTGAGATAATCACAACAGGGACCTGCTGTGACTGTCTTTCTAATTAGCATTCTGCCTAAGGCTGCGGGCCTTGATTTATATTTTCCACTGTTCTCCACACTGTGGTGTTTTTTTTAACCCCGTTAGTAACGGACGTATCAATAATCTGACATCAGGGAATGCAGTGATTTATTGTTTTAGAGGGAATGCATTTTTGAATGCTTGCAGGAGCCATATCCATCTGCAATCCATTTGCATGAGATAGAGGCAAACGAGATTCACACGGGGAGCGCAAAAGGTGGTAAAAAACGTGACCTTTTAGAAAATGAGGAAAGTTAACTCCCTCTGTCGATTAGTTCACTATTTTACCTGTGTGTTATGCGTAGAATTTCAATGTTGTGCTGAGGGAGGTTATTTTCACAGGAAATTTAAGTAGTTTGCAAAACAATAAATTGTTGGAAAATGTCTGGGAACTTTTACCTTAGTTACACAAAATACAAATTGCAACAAATGAGAATGCCACTGACTCCTTATACTGTATGATGGGTCATCCTGAAATATTAATGCTATTTACAGTGAAAAAACACACACTTACGAGTACAGGCCATGGAGGCAGGGTCTCCCTCAGCTCGGAAGTAGTTTTTCTCACAGCCACAGTGCAGAGAACCCCTCATGGTGCGAGAAACTATGAGGTGGACATTTTGAACACTCCATATTCCCGAGTGTAGATTTGTAGAAGCCTGCCCTGCACACTGAAAACAAAACAACACAGACAGAGACATGAGCATCATGCTGAAGCAGCACATCGACAGCTATGTAATAGCCGCATTCTTCTTCAGAGCACCTTCAACTATAGAAAGTAAAAAAATGAAAGATTGGAGATGCTTAATGCACTATTTCTGCTGCCACACACACACACACATGCACACTGACACAAAGTGCTAGGAGAAGACGTAACTGTATATCTGCTGTTAGTATAACAAGAATTCATTGGCTGCTGGTAAAAACTAATTCTCTGAAATGTCTTTGCATCTATTTCCTTCTCTCTTCAACTCTCAGAGGGCACAATATGAATAATGCAGATTGTCCCCTCAGATAAAAGGGATGTTCTCTTTAAATATCTGTGGGGTAACCCAAATGTGCACTCAGCAGGCTCTTTTAACTCCTACAGCCCACCACTAAGTCTGTTGCAATCTGTGCAAGTAGGGTGACACTCTACCTGTGTAAAGTATATTGCATGTGAAAGTAGACTGTATATGTGTCTGTTTTTTCTGTGTAGGATTGAAGATCAAGGGGGAAAAGAAAAAAAACTTCCCCTTGTCGCTTTCCTTTCTCTACATATTTAGTTCCACTCTGCTTTATTCAGTGTTCCTTTCTTCTCCCCACCAGGTTGAAACCCCTGTCAACTTATCCAGACTCAGTTGTGAGATAAAAAGCATTTAGGCATTCGAAATGTCTCTTTCCATGATGGTCAACCGCATTTAGAGTTCAGCATGAAGAATACTGTATTTCCAAGCATAAGAGGTATCGATACTGCTGAGACACAGAAACTGGAAATTCAAATTCATCTATAGCTGTTCCTCATGTTCATGTGAGAGAAATGGCACAAATTTGATATCTTGGAATGTGCCTTTTCTGGTGTTTAAAAAAATATGTGGATGCGTTAGGAACATATACAATCTCAAATGAAAGCAGGTTGTATGTGGAAGCTGTCTACATAGGAAGTATAATCAGTGTAGTCTGATGTTTACCTATGGCAACACATTTAACTGAAAGAGCGTGTGCACAAAAGTGATGAAATACACCACTAGTCTTTACAGTATGTCATACCTTTAGGGCCGTGCTTACCGCTTTGGCACGTGTTTACTCGTTGAAGATGGGTATCTATTATGTGTCTAGCATAGTGCTGAAGTTCGTACTTTCCAATTCTTAAGAGCTTAAAAAAAAATACAAGCTCTACAAGAGGACCATTTCAGTTTGGAAGTCTTCTTTGTGGGGAAGAAAAAACAAATGTTCTGCGCTCTTTTAGGTGCACAAAGATTGGGGCAAAGAAGTAATCAGGTTTAAATGTTTATACTGTACACTTTTTTCATTTTAATAAAAGGTTTAAACTACTCCTTTGCTACTGAATGAAATTTAAAAAAGTGTGTGCCTTTTTATGACCATTAAGGTGTTCATGATGACCATTTTATTTTTCTGCTGGATTTATAACTGATTGCAACTGTAATATCAGCTGCTCTGCAAACCCACTGTACTCAGACAAGCTTGCGCTCTCTTTTTCTGTTTCTCTCTCTCTCTCTCTCACACACACACACACACACACACACACACACATATATATAAGTGATTAAAGAAATAGCTAGCAGCAATAGCAGCCAGCCAGCAGAATGTGTGGGCTCAGCAGAACACATCTGACAGATCCCAGTGGTGGACAACACACTTCTGCAAAAGCCAACACTGCTGATCCTACTGCCATATCCATCACTGACACTGCCACACCAAGGTCCCTGTGCTGCACTAAAAACTCCATACCTCTCCTCTACAGTGTTCTAGTCTCTGAGAGGGTGCCGTGCATGCTTGTGTGAGAGAGTAATACAATGTGAAGCTGGTTCAAACAGCCCAGTATGATCCTACTGATGGAAGAGCAACCCCAATACTCACTGACACACTGAAAACAGACCACCCTGATTGGAGGACACAGCAGGAAATTACACCTGACAGCCAATCGGGTAACAGAAGGAGAGAGGAAACGGCTGGGTTAACAGAAATGTGGAATATAAAAGAGAATTATAGATAAAATGCAAAAGTGAAAATCCATTAATCTCATACTAGTGGCAGAGTTTTATTAGTCTAGCCATGAACAGATTTTGATAGAGTATGTGTGCCACTAACAATTCACTACTGGATAACACCAAAAAAAGATGCCTTTATCATAATACTGGCCAGCTAAGTCACTGGGCTCAGGTCCAACGTGATCTGTTTTCATTTAGCTACTGTATTATACCAACTTCATTCAGGAGTAGAAATGAATCCCTTATGCAGACTCATGCATATTCATAGGAGAAGTTGTTTGATGTTCTTTTTTTACACATGTGGCAGATTTTTCTCAAGTCATCTATATTATAGTTTCAAATTTTGCATGGATATTGTCAGACTCTGTGAATAAAGGTTTCAGTCAGGAGCTCTAAAGCCCAGCCTGATGTTTCCTACTGCACACATGTTATAAGTAGATGTATACTGTATATTTCTTTTTGATAAAATGGTAAAAAAAATCAAAATGCCTTCAAACAGTAAAACATTATAGCTTTTACCAAAGATTTTTCACACGATAAGCCATTGCACATTTATTTGGGTCAGTTTTCAGCTATAGATTAATGCACATCTTGAGCACTTGAGCTCATTAACGATGACATAAATTTGTGGGATAGACTAAAAATTAAATTACCAAGCAGTATTATTAACCTTTGCACCTACTCAATGAACTTCACATCTTCCATCCATTCATCTATCCTCTTAACTGCTAATCCAATACATGGTCACTATCCCAGCCGTCATAGGGTGAGAGGCGGGGCACACCCTTCACAGATCAGCAGTCCATCGCATGGCACGTCATACTAGAGTTAAATAAATCATTCTGGCAAGTCAACACTGAACACTTTTCAACACATCCATGAAACTGAACTGCACAAAAGTTAAGAACTAAAGCTTTACTCACAGGAGGAGATTGTGTCAGTGTACTCATTTTTTCATGACCACAAGTGTATTTTTTATAACTGCTATAAAAGGATAATATAGGTTTGCCTGAATAAAAAGCAGCTCTGAAAAAAACAGGTAAAATCATATTTGTACACAGCTTAACTCCTCATACAATAATGTGTACACTGACATTTTAGAGAAAAATATTGAAGTTCTAAGCCATTAATAATCCTATTTACTTATTCCCAATCAATAGGAGGAACATCTTCAACATGCTCTGTCACTGTAGTAGTACTTTTTAAACTATATAAATAGCCATTCAATTTGAAGGTCTTACACACTCACATGGGTATAACATGATGCCTTGCTACTTTCTACATATTAG
Source organism: Pterophyllum scalare (assembly GCA_024447675.2). Taxonomy (NCBI): domain Eukaryota; kingdom Metazoa; phylum Chordata; class Actinopteri; order Cichliformes; family Cichlidae; genus Pterophyllum; species Pterophyllum scalare. Next base: position 127,897 of record JAMQGT020000368.1, on the reverse strand, counting down.
CAGATGGAAGTCAATCCTTACATTCTCTCTAAAACAGCAGTTATACACACTCAGAAATACACACATGTATACATACACAGCTGCAGAAGCCACATGATACAGTGGTCGAAAAATAACTGGGGATGCATTTTGCTCAATCAATACTCCTCTTCTTGTTTCGCCTGCTCCCTTTAGGTGTCGCCACAGCAGATCATCTGCCTCCATCTCACCCTATCTCTGGCATTCTCCTCTGTCACACAAAACCTCTGCATGTCCTCCTTCACTACATGCATGAATCTCCTCCTCCTGCCTGGCAGCTCCATATTCATCATCCTTGGTACAATATATTCACTATTGCTCCTCTGCACATGTCCTTTGTCTCCAAACTGCTGAACCTGAACTGTCTCTCTGATGTACTCATGTCCATTCTGGTCACTCCCAATAAAAATCTGAACTCTGCCACCTCCAGCTTAGCCGCTTGTCTTTTTATTAGTGCCGTTGTCTCTAAAACATACAGCGTGTCTCACTACGATCTTGTAAACCTTCCCTTTCACTCTTGCTGCTGTCCTTTTGTCACAAATCACTCCTGACACTTGTCTCCACCCACTCCACCCTGCCTCCACTCTCATCTTCACCTGTCTTGTGCACTGTCCATTTCTCTGGATGGTTGATCCCAGGTATTTAAACTCATCTACCATCACTACCTCTACTCCTTAACTGTGACACCTGTCTCCCTCTCATTCACACGTGTATTATGTCTTTCATTCCTCTTCTGTCCAGAGCATACCTCCACCTCTCCAGGCTCTCTTCGACCTGCTCCCTACTCTCATACAGATCACAGTGCTGTCTGCAAATATCATAGTCCATATAGACTCCTGTCCATCTTCCACAAACAACACCTAAAATAATGTTAAGACATTATGTTGCACAGACTGTTTCACTTTTTTTGATAGGAAAGCTGTTCTATATAGCTTTTAAATGGAACCTGCAATCTGTTTTTGAATGGTTGCCAAAACTCAGCAACAATGTAAAGAATATGCATCAAAATCCAAATCCTATTAAAGGATTTTAAGCTCATTTGAAGTATGGATACATTTTTATTAGACTAACCTGTGATTAGCAGGTTATTTTTCACATGATGAGTGTCCTCTTGACCTCTGAACATCACTTGGAAATTGATTGGTGCTACATCAATCAATTTACAGTGGGAAAGTGCTCTGCCCTTGACCTCCTATCTTTGCATCTGCCTGATACTGAGCTTCAGTCTTGATCTCAGTCTAGTGCTTTCTCCCCTTCACACACTTCAAGGTTGAGCCTAGCTGCAAACAGAGCCAAAGCAAAATCCAGACCCAACAATTGATTTCCTGTTTCCATACCACCTCTCTTTTTCACTCCAATAAGACTGCAATGACTTTCACTCTTTCTCTCCTCCTCTTCCATTTCCCTCCATGTCCACCTCCCCTTCATCCTGCCTTCTGTCCCCAAGTTCTTTTCTGTGGTTTTCCTTCTCTTTCTTTTGCTCCAACTTTCTTTCCTTAATTGGAATAGCTCGCTTTGAAATGGAAAAGTTATTTACTTTGACAGCTTAGGCATTTGGCTGGCGGTCTTATCCGGAGCCACTTGTAATGTTACTGGAGACATGGCAACAGTAAACATCCAGCCCCCTGCCATGAAATCCTGCTTCAGGCAGAACCAGTAACAAGTTACAGAAATTTCAGAAAGGTCAAAGTGTTTTATGCCATATTTTGGTGGCGGTGGTGGGGTTCTTTTTGCAATAATGGTGTTATTGTACAAACATGTTAGGCATACTGTTCACTAATGACAACATGCATATAAGACAAATCTATATTAATCAAAGTGCAGTTATGCTATGATCTTCCATCCTACTAGCAGTTTGTGACAAATTTCAATGTACTTTGATTTGGCATGGAATGTTAGATACCAGCAGCTACAACACACACACATTGACATTTTTATTACATTTAAAAAAAAAAAAAGGAAAATAAAACTTGGAAATCCCACTGAGGTAAGAACGACTAATTCATGAATATGTAACTCAGAATTCTAATACACAGAGCAGCACAGACACCCAGCATGCTAAATTACAATCAATTTGTTGAAGTTAATATGTCTGTAACCCAATAAAACAAATTCATTTTGTCAGAAATATAAATTAAACCAATCATCAGAACTGATAGGCTGTGTCTCAAGGCAAATTGCTACACATTCTATCTTTCTTATGTTCAATTATGGTGTGATTTGCCACACTAATCACTGTGGGGACATATGAGAATATATTCACGTGTCAGTAGTTAGTATTGCGGACCATGTGCTTTTGTCTGAGCAGATAATTTTATGTATATTTTCAAGCTTCCATAACACCGAGAACCAGCATTCATCAACCGAAGATGACGTAACCATTTCAACTATACCTTTAGTCTAGTTTTTTTGTAAATGGGATGAAAATCACTAAAGTTATTTAAATAATAACAAGGTTTTAATAGGATCTAAATTCTCAGGGTCATTATGGTCAGGATTGTAATAATTTTACTGTTTGTTTGGGTCCCGTGTTGGCACACAGTAAGTTGCAAGAAGTAACAAGAAGGGATGCAACAGTATCTTACTTTTTTGTGCATATTTCACAAATATGCCTTATGCAAATATGCATTAAGAGAAAATGTGATGATCTTAGTTTCACAGAATAATCACACATTAAAAAGTTGCTAGGAGAAAAAAAATTGCATACAGTGATGATTTTTTTGTTTGTTTTTAATACTAGTAAATAAAGTCACATCTATAATAATGTGGTTAAAAGCTATGGTATTGCTGTTCAAATGACTTCACATGTTCCAAATGTTTAAAGCTTAGCTGTATTTAATTTAGTCTAAGTACACATTTCCTACTAAAATGAATTAATATGCCAGCTCTTTCAGGAGCACCTATAAATGGTTCAATACATTAAGTTCTGGTATTTAGTTTTATCACGACGACCTCATAAGCATCACTTTTAGTAGCAACAGAAATGAAGCACTTGGCATCACAAGTTGAGCAGCGGAGGGCCAGATTGAAGTATACGATACTAACTGCAGGCTAATGACCTAGAGAAACCGTGCTATTCAAGTCTTTTTATCTATGCTCACTCAAAGAGGTGCTTCTGCTGCTTAGATGGACTGCCTGTGCGCTTGTGTATGCAATTCCAGAGTTCAGAATACCAATCATTACACCGCCGCCAGTTTCTTTTTTGTTTGTTTGAAAGAAAGTTAGGATGAGTATGTGTTTTTGTGTGTGAAAGTGTGTTTTGTATGTGTGTTAGATTTCGCATGCAAACTGGCATAGTAAAGCTTAATTAAGTGATGCAGTCCAACACTGATTTGCATAATAAAGCAGCCTGATGAGAGGGTAAGTGGAGGACAAAAGGAAATAGAAAAGGATGAAGGAAGGTAGAAGGGGAGGAAGGGATGAGGTGAAGAAAGGATAGATTGGGGGGGGGTATACTAGTGATTCTATAGCAGAACAGCAAATAAGCATATATTTTTGAGGTTACATTCTCAAAGACACAGTAGCACATCATGATAGTAACAAGCTAAATATTATATGTGTTTGTTTTAAATACATAAAAGTAAGCTGTATGATTCTGGGTTTATATGAAAAAATGGATCATTCTTTGTGTTTTCCAAAAGCAGATTCACCAGATGTAGTCTTTGAAATTAAACGTTATTAATTCCAGCAAATTAAAATCACATTAGAAATTAGTGTAATGTAATCATAAAACAAGCAGTGCTAACTGCACCACATTAGATTTTAATAGTAGCATGTATCGACCTTCATGTATCAGTCTAATTTTCATGATTTAATCAAAAAGGGGAAACTCAAGCCTTCTTTTATTCTCCCTCTTCCTTTTAGATTCACAGAAGGGCTCTTCAGTTCCATAGAAAATGAGCAAAATCAACAGAACAGATGCCAATTAGAATATATTGTTTACTGAGATGCTACACTGTGAAATCAGCATAGCATATTTAAACCAGAGAAGCACTGGGAGGTATCAACACGACACCTTTTGAATCTCATGTTTATAGTAAATTTTACATTCTTGTTGTTCTTTTTCATAAACATACAGTGTATATTCAATTCAGTGCTCTTTTAGGGCATCCAGTCATAGCACAATATATCTCAGGGAAAAATACATAGGTCAAGCTCTTATAACAGAGATCTCCAACATTTTCTCATTGCTCAGTGTTTGACAACAGTATTTTTTAAAAAAAAACAACCTCCCTTTCACTACGAAGAAGATATGGCATTTGAAAATATGCTACATGAGTGCTTCCACTGAGTATATTAAAATTCCTCTTTACAGTGATTTAAAATGTCTTGCACATTTTTTCAGTATTATTAGCAAATACAATGAAAGTTACTCTAAGTCAAATTATTCTACCTTGACTATGATCTGACAAAAGCACTTTCATTAAAATAGCATGTGTGCACATGCATGTGTCTTTTTGTGTGCAAAACTGCTGTGAAGGACAATAAACTGGGAGAAAACAGGGCAAGTACTGTACTAACCCCACGCATGCAGAGGCATGGATCAGCTCCCTGCTGTATCCTTCAAGGATGCAATAACTGTTTCCTACACACTCCAAAGATTAGCCAGGCCAGTAAGAAAATCCAGGGCAACCGGCACACCAGCCAGAACAAACTTCAGAGAGACACACACACGCAAAAACACACACTGAGGTGATGTTAATTTCAATAATAAAGAGGTGATGTGAATGTGAGGAGACATAAGTTTAACCTTGCACTTGATGGCGTGATGATGAATAATGAGTGAATAATAGAAAGAGAGGGAGAGAGAGAAAGAAACAGGTCATTATCAGTTACCATTTTTCTGCTCATTTTTGTTTCGTCACTATATACTTCGGAGTGTTTGCGGGGAAAAAGATGTGATGTCTGTAGTCTGGCTCAGTTTTGGTGTTGGTTGTCGTAGGATTTCTCTTTGCACTGTGTTAACGTAACACTGCCCACCTGTCACACATACTGTGAGGCATAAAAGTGAGAGAGAGCCTGGGGATTTAATTTCCCATCTCTAGCATTAAGAGAATGTAATGTTGGTAACATCAATAAGCACTGAATTATGCTTAACCTCGTTCTCATAGTATCTCCATCCAAATGATTTAACCTACTATAATTATTCAACAAGACTGGAGAGATTAACAACTCAAGGAAATAAGGTTGTTAAATAATTACTTATTTGAAAATGTTTATTGTTTTACTCTAAAGCTTATTTTATGTGTAACAACACTCGGCAGAAAATACAGGCCAATAAGACACATTAACTAACTTTATAGCTGTAGCTTGTGTCTAGAAAACCTCTTAAAAAGTATTTCTTACACGCTTTGGCCCAGCTGGGGGTCAGCTTACTCCAAAGTGCTAAGCTTACCCTAAAACCTGCATTTAATTCTTGTTTACAGGTCTTTGCTTTATGATGCTTCCAAGCTACACTGTAGTCAGTGCACCAGTTATTTAACTACATCCTACATCACTGAGTTGGGCCACTGCAAAGAATAAGTAAACAACACAAGTGTGTATCTACTGAATATTTAACAGGTGGCTTTGAAGTCTTATATTTGCAATAATTCCATAAATCAGCTGCAATTCTTTATTTATTGCTTGTCAAATAAAATGATGGGCTAAAAACGAGTAATTCATCGCTAGATGTCAAAATTATCATCATTGTCAGTCAAAAGTGTAGGTATTTAAATACAGTTAGAATTTCCACACAAATACACCACCTCATACACACAGCATTTAACCTTTATCCATCACTCTTAAGGACAAAAAAACCCCCACTATCTGTATTTTCATGTCCAGCGCACATGTGTGTTTATTTGTCTGTATGCAGTCACTGTGCTTGAAGAAGACATTAGCTTGTTATTGCTCTCGCACGTGCCCAAATGTATCACACACACATACACAGACTTTCCACTTTTACAGTCCCTGGCAACACAGCAGTCAGCCCAATCAGCATTTAAACCCATTTGCCTCCTCTCATTCTTTACAGGACTGTTGTGTTTCTGTTAACACTAGTGATAACCAGTCATGTACACATGTCACCATCTTGTTGACTTAGCTGGCCAGGCTATTAAACCCATTTATGACAATGGTGCCAAATGGGAACTGCATCACTAATTCCAAGCTTGTTTGTTTGTTTCTGATCTGGAATGTTGACAGATTTTCATCTTTTGCTTCTTTTTTTTTTGTAGTTAATTTTGCCAAAAAGTTTTGTAAATATTGCTTTTTTTTTCTTTTTTTTTAGTACTGAGCATAAGTATTCCATTACATGGGATAATGAAAACCACAACATCCTCTCTTTAAGTGCATGTCGGTGTCACTGTTATTCTTTGAAGAAATACTTCAAAGACAAACATATTTATGATTTGCAATTGTTTACTGTAAGAGAAGAGCACGCACAAGAAAACACTTTGGAGGAGAAGTGGAAACTGTTAATGAACAATATATTTTTGATATGTTTTATGTGTATTAGGGCTTGTTAAAACCAAAAGAAAATTGTTTTAAGAAGTGGACAAATAAGTGTAATGAATGGGTTATGGGAAAACTGGAATATATGCTGAAGTAGTAGCGGAGTTTTCAAGACTGAGGGAAATTTGTTCATATTTGTGTGTGTGTGCGTGTGTGTGTGTGTGTGTGTGTGTGTGTGTGTGTGTGTGTGTGTGTGTGTGTGTGTGTGTGTTAGGGCTAAATCCTTGTCCCCACATGCCCCCCTCCTCCCTTTTTAGAGTTAAGCTCCAACAGGACAGTTTTATTGACCGGTGGCACAGAGGACATGCTCTCTTCTTTGAAAGAAAATAGGTCATCTGCACTGCTGCTGGACACACACACACAGACACACAATGATAGTGACCCACTTCACTCACTGTGCTCAGTCGACAATACTTTAACAACTAGTAGTAGTAATTGATATAATGAGTGCCTGCACACAATACTATGATACTGTGTTCCTCTGAAATCACTTAAGCTTAAAAACATACCATGAAAATGATACATAGTACACTAATTGTGTACTGGAAAAGAATAACTGGAAGTGATTACAAAGAGGCATTCTAGTCAAATGTAATTCAACTATTTTCTCCTCATTTATTGTTAGTGATGATACAAGTTTAATTTTAAAGGTTTCCCCAACATTAAATCAATATATATGTTTATTTAATATCTTATAAATAAAGCTCATGTGTTCTCACTCCTGTCTGAAGTCCCCACAATACTGTAATTCAAATTAATACGAATCCATGTGATTGCTGACACTGAGCCTCAGTTGGGGACATGTTACTCTGCCTGCTTTTTTATGTGTGTGGCAAATTACAGTAAAGACCACTTTACTGCTAGAACACCTGAGAAGAGCTGAAGGAAACATGCAGACAGATGCACACAAATACACACATAAACACACACTATGCATATGACTATGCTGACAGGCACCTCAGGCACAGGCCTCAGAATGTAGCTGCTGCCATATGCTAAAGAGCCCCTAGGCTCCTCTCACTTCAGACAATATGACACTCTGGCTTTCATATAGCCCACAGTGTTACTCTCGATGGGATCTTTGCAACCAACACTGAGGAATGGATGTAGAGAAATGATTTAAATGGAAGAAATACTGATTGGAAACTAGTAAATCCTGGTGGTTATTTTCACTACTTTATTATCATTATCAGGCCTTTATTGCCAAGTTGATATATATATATATATATATATATATATATATATATATATATATATATATATATATATATATATATATATATATATATATATATATATATATATATATATATATATATCAAAAAATGTTCAACACTTAGTGCCGATTCACTCTTCCTTGTTTTAATAATGTGTTGATTATATAGTGTTTCATTCTGAAAACAAACAGCAACAACATTGCCGTTCTGTAATCTGACACAGCAACATCTGGTTTTCATTTGTTACTAAGGGAAACAACATAAACTACTGTAAAAACAGGGATATAATACAATTCCATCCACTTTTAGTTTCCACTGTGTAAAGCTGAAACTTTTTTCACTGGTATTTTAGTAAAAACCTTCTTAGAACATGTCTGCTAAGAGTGTGTTTTGCCATATCTGGGTCTTTGGAATGAAAGTGGACATGCGTATGTGCTGGAAAATGCAAAATATAAATTTCAGCAGAAAACTGCTGTTTTCAGATATTACAGGTGGTAAATAAAAGTGGTTCCTCATCTAAAGCTAGAATGCACTTGATTTTACAGGTTTAATCATCTTTCTGCATTCTGATATTATCTTCCTAAATCACATCAAACCAGATATTTCGCACGTACCTCATTAGTTCTCACCTTGAACGTGAACAACACAACATGAATCCTTGACAGAGACAGGAAGGTCAGGATGTATTTGTACAATGCAGGCCTGAGGTGGCTAATAGGATTCTCCCATATGCAGCGGGGAATATAACAAGAGGCAATTTAATCAAGGTTTCATATAAACATAATAATAATCACGTTCTCAGCTTCATACCAATGTTGCAGCCCATTCTACTTGTAGTGTTGTGCATTCAAATTAGTGTTGTTGCCTGTTTTATTTGATTTTCCAGTGTTGTTCCAAAGCTGGCATTTCTTTGTAAGGGAAAAGGAAGAAAGAATATAAAACAAGAACTTACCAGAAACACATCTGTTGTCCTATATTTTGTCATATAAACCTTTATTTGGAACAGCAGCCACTAATTGTATTACACTGCTGTAATGGAAAAGCACAACTCCTGAGGGAAATAACATCAAATACAAATGTTATCTTATAATTTACATTACTTTTAAGGGAGATTGACTAAATTGTTGCCCTATCATGTGATTTCCTGTTTAGCAATATTTTTTAACATGTGTACTGCTGACTCAGTTTAAGCAATGTCACAACATTCACATCACCCATTTAAATAAATTAATAAGTGACTGAGCAGTCAAAGGCATGTCTGCCTCGTTGAAACCAGTGTATCCTATGCATTTTTTGGAGAGTGACCAAACCTGTAAAGCATTAATCAGCTTGTGAAAATTCAGTAATACACAGAAGAATTTGTGGAAATAGCAAAATGGGATCTAATCAGGCTGTGGAGAGTAGAGTGTTGAGGTTATGGTACTGTTTAACTACTTTGTTAGTATGTGTCCATCATGTGCATGCATCTGTGTATAAATGTGTGCCTGTGTGTGTGCAGCAGGATTCCTAGGGCAGGTGGCTCAGCAGTGGTTGGGGCAGAGCAGCACTAAATCACTCCTCAAATGACACACCTCACCATGGGTGTCCCACCATGTGTTACTGCTGGGAAAGGAGAGAGAGGGAGGGGTGAGAGAAATCCAGGGGTAATGGTTACTGGGTCACACAGAGGGAAAGGCAGAGAGCGTGAGGAGGAACCCCTCTAAAACCTTTCTGTAAATCAGAAACCTTTGATTGTGATGTGTGTATTTATGCTATGCTTCGCCTAGTCCTATCACTGTTACGTGGTTATGTGTGTGTGTGTGGGCTTGTGTGAGTGACAGACCAGCGCAGGTGAACCACAGACAGGGCCAGACATCCTGGCACGATCAAAATACACATCAGGATTCTCGTCTTACCCCCCCTTCTCCCCAGCTCTTCTCTTGCCCCTACTTTCATTCTCCCATCACCCTCAGCGGGTGCAGCGTCCACACATGCAAGGTGAGTCAACGTAAGGATAGCTTATTTTTATAAAATCGTAATTACTTTCAGGTGTGATTACATGTCATGATAAGTGTTGTTGTGGGTGACATTTACTCCCTGTGAGTGTATGTGTATTCACATAAATGCACACCTGCTTTAATAAAAATTAAAGGCACATGTACAAACACACATAGGCAGACGAAGAATCCTGCTGAGTGTGTAAATAAGATGTTGTGTTCAAAGTGGGTTTGAAATAATGAGTCAGCACTGACTCATGGATAATATTCACACGAGTCCATTTAAAACAAACCCCTTGAACACGCACGCAGAAAAGCTGCATGCAATCGCAGATGCTGCGGAGACGTATGAGAGCTCTGTGAAATGATACACTACAAACCAATTAAGGTGACGTAAAACCTGAAATATTAAATATGTTCAGGACTGTTCAGGATGAGGAGCAATATACGCAATTTATAAATTTGAAAGAAGTGCTACACTAGTTGCAATACAGCTGCAACAATAGACAGGTAATACCACAGAAAAGGAGGACTTGCTCGGCAATGCAGTGCCTTAGATTACTGAAGCTAATACAGAATGATAATCTGTAAACAATATGAACATTATATAGTATTATTATATTAAATATAATTAATGCATACACTACATGGGTATGAAAATATGCAAAATAAAAGAGCAATCTGAAACAATACAAATAGATGAAAATGTTGTCTTAGTATCTGTAATACCTACAGATCCATACAAAGTAAAGCAAAATCATGAATTTCTAAACTTTTGCTCCGGTGACTTTCTGTGCCCTTGGGATGCAGAGAAGGTGTTGTTCGGCAATGGTGAGGCTGAGGTACCTGGAGAAGTGCAGGTTCAGCAAAATTGTATTTCTAGTGTGGCGCCCTGCAGAGCTAATGTGAGTGGGTGCTTGCAAAGTCTCAGCCCATTGCAGTGGGACACAAATGTAAAATGATAATAATACAATATACTCTGCCCTTGGTCTTGCATTCTTACAGGCACGCATGCAAACCTGTACACTAATTGATAAACTCAATCATGAATATCGTGTTACCAGTTCATCATGCTGAGACAAGAAACTGAGTTAAATACAGTGTTTCCAGACATGATCTATACAATTTCAACATCCTTACACATCCAATATAGTCACACAAATGTACTGTACATGCGTGCATACGTACAATCAACCAACAAAGGCGCTCCAAAACAGGTTCTCACTGTGAAGATGATATTGGCTTTTTATTACAAATCTAATAGACTGTCTGTGACATCCACAGCTTCCTCCCTGAGCACAGCCAGGGAAACTGAACTCAACACGCTGTAAAACCTCCCTTACTCCATCTCTATAGCTAGAAATTTATAGTACCTCGTGATTGTCTAAATACTGTTTCAGAAGCTCTACCCGCCATGGGAAGAGTTACATTTTGCAGACACAAAGAAATCCAGTTTTAAGTTCCTATCCCAAGTGAATTATGAGAAATTAATGAATATAATGACAAGTTGCCAAGCATTGCAGCATTTTGCTTAAGCTCCTCTTTTCCCATAGTCTATATTGTTTGTAGAAAGCTTAATTGTGGGTATTACTAATTGTCTTCTACTTTCCATAGGAACCAGAAACCACAACAGCAAATCAGTTCTTGCTCCAGAAAATTCCCCTTCCTAAAAATATTAGTTAGCATTACTTAAGGTTGTTGTTATGAGGAATGGCAGGAGCGAGAAAGGTTCTCACTGGCATCATTCATCAAGAGAGAAAGAGGACATTCATCATAGGGTTACTAAAGAGTCTTCTAAAGAATGTGCTTCCACGGCCCATTTAAGCTGAAACCACAATTTGAATCCTTATGTGTATTATTTTAGTATTAAGCAACATTATTAAGGATCTTTGTATATTATTTCTTTCTATTTGAGAAATGATCTGCAATTAACATAATGGTGACTATTTAGGAAAACACATAGCTGGATGGACACTGTCTACTTCCCTGTCTCACGCACACAGAGACAATCACGCATACATACTCTGGTGTCCCCCTTAATACTGGGGCTAGTGACAGGCTGAAAGGCGAGAGTGATGGATGGGAAGGGCTTAATCACCTTTAATCAGCTCTGTCCTTGAATAATGATGAACAGCCCTCTTTACACACACACAATGTTGAAAAAGAGAATCTTTAAGAAAAGATGTGCGATGCATACTCCGTGTTGAATTTATAAGTAGTGGCAGATGTTGTTCTTCTTCCTCTGCTTTCATTCCATACATCCACTTTGTCAGTGCAGCAGATGCAAGGGCCACTACGTTCTTCTGCTTTGCTCGAGCAACGTCATGCAAGTATCTTTTCTATGTAAAAAGATAAAACAGCGTTTAACTTAGAAAATACTACATGGTTTTGCTTTCTTTTATTATGTGACTGCAACCTTACTACATTCATTTTGTGGTAAGCTAAGACAGGTGAAAGGCATATTGGAAATCATGAGAAAAAGGTAAACAGCATTTACAAAAAAATGTATTTCAAGCTACCTAAAAGCTATATTAACCGCATTCTTACCCCCCACCCCAATCCTCTCCCATCAACCACCACAGGCCCGGTGTGGTTGACAGGCAGCTGAAGGGCAGCGCTGTCAGGGAGGCCAAAGGGGGAAGCGTTGGGGTCCTAGTGGGGCAGCTGAGTCCCAGTACAATGCCATTACAGTGGGGATGAGAATTGCATGAATGACCTGAGGAAATCATGGGGCCAGCAGGAATGTTCTCCTGCTGGGCAAACACATGGTATTTCGCTCTACAGCAGGGTGATAACCCCGCTCTCCCCAATAACAGCTACTCAGGGTAGTCCATCATTAAAAAGAAACTTGATGAACGGTTGTCATCTCAGGCAGCTGCAGAATGGATGATAGCATGTACAAAAACATGTTCTCTCCTGAGCTCATCACATTTGTCCTTGATCTCTTTTTAAATAAGCAAATTTTTTACATTGAAGAAAGATTTTCTAAATAATGATGATGTTCTAATATCTTTCAAATCTTCAGAGTACTCTACTGCACAAGCAGACATAGAATTAGCCTTCAACAGTGTATGTGAGTGGCCTCCTGTTCAAGGGGACCTTGCGTTCTATGCACTCTCATGTGACCCCATTTTTCTAAGCCTCAAAGGAGCCAACAGGCATGCTACAACCCCACACAGACTAGACGTTAGTGTAAGTTACACTTCATTGTTAGTGACCACAGGTTATTGAGGTTCACTGACTGACAGAAAATCTTGCAGTTTAAACTCTTTGTACCTCAAATGGTAGGAAGGACATTCCTGGGGCAACAGGGGCGTGGAGCGGAATAGCTGCACAGTTGCCAGCCCGGCTATGACCTTATTTTGTCCCTGCAACTCTAAGTCTGATCATGCTGTGTTTCTAACAATGAATTGCACTACAACTTGTAGTTAGCTGCCAATCAGCTTCGCACTGGGAGATTACAAATAACAATAAGCAATAGTCATATCCATGTAATCAAAGCCCCAAATGTATTTGAAACACTGTCTCACTAACATCACAGTAATGTATTGCATTTTGATAATACAATTTCGGGTTGTTAGCATCAAGAAGCACAGTCTAAGACTTTTGTCTATTTGTTGTTGTTGACAGTTCACTTGGAAAGATCAGCTCCTTCAAGTTTCCAGCTGGATAACAGGGGGAAAGCTGCTGTTGATGCTTTACAGCTCAGCACTGAAGTTTGTTCAGCTTGAGACACAATAAAGGTTTTTCAGGTAGATATGGGTATAGGCACAGCAAATATAAATTATATTTGCATCATACTTGCGACAGAGTTGAAGAAAGTGCACCTAGTGCAAATCTGTATCTTTAAAGGTAAAACTGTTAGGTCTTGCAATGGTACTAGTCTAAAATCTTTTGAAAATGACCACAGCAACACAATTTTATGTGCCTTTTAACCTTATCAGCTTTACAAGCTTAAAAAATTAGCTTCTTATTTACTTATCTTCATAGACATGCTAATGATCATTGAGCTTCTCTCCGAGATGCTTGCCCGCCATCATAAGCTAGAGTTCAGCATTTTGACAAAGGACATTCCAATGGAGAAGTCATGGATCAAAGCATCAGGACAACCTGCTCTACTACCTCAGCTGTGGCTGCTCATATTACAATTCATATGAAGTTTTACAGTTCAGCAGTCTGTGAAAGTTTAAAAATGTGCTATCTTTGTCCAATAATGCTACCTTCAGTATTAATGAATTCTAACCTCACATTATTGCCTTGTAGTCTGCATTTGGTTTTAAATTCACCTTTATTTATTTTAGTTTTTATGTGAAATATTGGCCAAACTACTTGTAATTTCTCAAATTAACATATTACATATTTGTAACCATTGTCCAATGTTAACCACATGCTAAGGGTCAAGTGCAATTAACTGAAAATTATGTGGTATGCTCCATCTAATTTGACAAGCTTCCTCATCTTTCCCATGCTTTGGAAGTATCTTTTTTTGCCAGTAAAACCCTTCTTCTCTTTCCTTATTGTTTTTATAGGCCCATAAATAGTCCAGGCTAAATTAATGAGGCCACAGAGACAGTGATTGAGGAGTGAGGGGATAAAGGAATGGAGAGATGAAAGGAATGATAGATGGCATCATTATAACACAGCACATCTCACTTAACAGAACTGTTGGCTTTGGAAGTTTTGTGTTTTAGCATGTGCCAATTGTAGTCTCACCATTCTTGAATGTACACACATACACACGCGCGCACACACACACGTGCGCGCACACACACACACACATACACACACAAGCTCTTCAAAGCATCAAATCCACATGCACACACACCCTCCAAAGAGATATGCATGAACATATGCACAGACATACACACAGACCGCACCAAATCATACATGCACAAACATGTAGAAGCCACCAGTCTCAAGTGGCCCTAAACATACACAGATGACAAAAAAGCCTTTGCCAGCGCAACTCACTTACACACGCTCGCCATCATAATTAGCTCAACTGCAGTTATGAGAAATGACGATAGAGTCTATTCTTTCCCCACCTGGGGACAATTTACTGAGTATCTCAGTTAAGCTGAGCACATTCGTAATTAACACTGAACCTCAGCCAGTAAGCTAGCTGATAGCAAAACTCTGCAATCCCACAGTGTTTAAGGTGAAAGACTTGTAGATTGCATTTTCTGCAAACTAGAATGAGCTATTCTTCGCTGCACCATCCTAAAGTATGGAAAATGAAATAATATATCAATTACTGTAAAACTAAAATAGAGCTGCAAGAATGAAACATCTCTTTTGCACACAACTCACCTTTTCACATTTTCATGATCGCAGACAATATGAAGTACAAAAGTTGGATTTTATACTGTATCTGAAATCACAAATATGTGACTGTGCCTTATTGTTTTAAAATTTATGGCCATGTTTTAATAAAAATATATCATTTTCAAGATGAAATTAATTCTTACCTTTTAAATGTTTTACATGACACCAATTCGTATCTTCAAAGTGAAGAATATGACTATTAGTAAAGTTGGGGGAAAAAAGCACCAAAAAAAAAAAAAACTTCAACACACTCATGTGCAGAGGTCTAGGGGGAGACTGACAGATCAAAGATGTTTGTTTCCTAATTAAAAGGTGTGTGCACCCATAGCTGATGTATGGCATTGTAATTAACACCCTATCTTGCAGATAATGGGATGTGGCGCAATCTATCAAAGATCAAGCAGTCATGTCTCTCTCGCTCTCTCTCTCCATCAATTTCAGTCTCTCAGCCCGAAATTTCTGCATTCGTGTCGAGAGTGTCACTCAGCACAACATTAGCATGGTAAGTACATGCAGATGGCAGCCACAGCCAGTAACCTTTCAGGAGCCATTTACATGTAAATCGATGGATTAATTGGCTAAAGCTCATTAGAGTTGAGGTCTCATCAATACAATACACCTAAATTACCCCTGGCACTGAGCTGTCATCCTCAGCCCACCCCCACTGACACAGACACGCTCACACACGCGTAGCAACCAGTGGTACATACAGGCGCTTCAACTAGAAACTTGCAGTTCACCAAGAATGAAAAATAGTGTGAAAAGTGAAATTATTTTTTTAATATCTTCTTCTTCTTCTTCTTCTTCTTCTTCTTCTTCTTCTTATTATTATTATTATTATTATTATTATTATTATTATTATTATTATTATTATTATTATTATTATTATTATTATTATTATTGTCCATTATCTAAATGCTATTATTATTTCACTCATTAATATTCATCACATGTTCATGGAGGATTTAAGAGAGCTTTTCTGATGAATGGTATAGGTAATGGTAAATGCACAAACATACAAGAAAATAAGAAGCACCTCCACCAGGCAGCTCACTCTCTGGGCAGTATTTACTTTGAAGGCACTAGAATTTTATTTTTTATATATTCATTTTAGTTTTTGTTCTTTTCAAACATAGTTTAAGGTTTTTAGTGCATTGAAAACAAAAGCAAAATGTAGGCTTTACCCTGTCAAAGCTCATTTTAATATACTGTATACTATAATTATTTTTCATTATTTTTTCATTATGTGGATTGATTCTCTTTCTCTTGACAATAGGTCAAATGTGACATAATATCTTAAATTTTTATGTGGTACTTTCTGTATGTTGACAATACACGCCACACTTGTAAGAATCACAGTCAAGTTATTAGGTTTTTTGTTGTTGTCAATTTTTGACCAGTAACTCGTTAAGTTGACCTTGAAGACCTTGGTGGATTTAAGCCAAATTTTGACACCACTCTACACCCATACAAAGTTTCATCAGGTTTGATTCAAAACTTTTTGAGCTATTGTGTCTTCAGACAGAATGACAAACTACATAAATCATATATAAATCACTTTAGGAAAACTGCTTTCCTGTTTATGTGTGTATGAAAATAATATATCAGATGGACAAAACAAAACTGATTTTAGTGCAAAGCAAGTATCAGCCCTCACGCATCAATGTAGGTATTTGCATTAACAGCAATACAAAGCCAGGTGAGAAAGCTGCAAGAAACAGGCAGGAGTCAGTGCAGGGGTGCTGCATTAATCAATGAGATTTCACTAACATTCCTCGAGGCTTTGCTCTTTGGCATCGCCTCCAGGTGCTGAAATTGAACACTTAATAGCAAAAGACTAGCAGAGCGGAAGAATGGAAAAAATGGTTGGTTGTATTGCTGAGCATGGGGTGCACTACCTTCACCTTGACAAATGTCTGGTGCCATCCATTTGAACAGACAGAGGTGGGGGAAATGAATTGGTGGAGGTGGGAAATCTGTGCATGATGAGTACAGTAATCTTGTTGGACATTGCTGTCTGCCATTTTACTTTGCTCATCTTCACACTGCTCCTAACCTTCCATGCATATTTGAGTGTGTGTTTCTGTGTGTGTGTGTGTGTGGAGTGCGTATGTAATTGTAAGAAAGGTCAGTGCTCATCTCCGCAATATCCCTCAACCTTTAAAGGTTGGATTCTTTGTCCTGATATAAGTGACACTTCACTCAAGCCTCTAGAAGAGGAAAGGCTGAGACAAAGGCACACAGAGAGACCTCTGTTTTGAGGGAAGTAGCATTTAACATTTTTGGCAGTGCAAACACTTGCTGGTACACAATTCTGGAAAAAAAAATCTCTACTAATGATTTTGAAATAGGTGCTGCATCATCCATGTTATCATGATATTATTAGGATGGCCCAATAAGTCTGCAAGATGTTGCAACACAAAAATATTAATACTGACAAAATTCTTGGACCAGAGTTTCCCTCTAAAGATGATGGTGATGACACGACCAAAGCTCCCACTTTTGCTCAACATGATACAACATGAATGACTTAAGAGTTTGCCTGACAATTCAGAGTTAAAGGTCCATAAGCAAGAGATAAAGACTAAGACACACATAGCCAGTAGTGTTTTCTTTAGATGCTGGAAATTGGAAGAGGGAGAAAAGGTAGGCTTTTCAATATGATTTTTTTCTTATCTAGATAGCTTGATGTTGTCTGTGAAGAGCATATAGGAAAACAAAAAGATGAAAAACAACACACACACGCACACAGCTGCAGTCCTTTAAGGTTGCCCAGTGTGGTCTAGCATTGCAGTCTCCGTGCTTGGCTGGCTGGGAATCCTCAGTTGTGTTTGGCATTCAGAGTGCAAGCAGAAGGCCTGATCACTGAGGCCTGACTGCCTTTAATCAGCACCAAAAACTGTGCACACACTCATATGCATACACAGCAGCAGCACATTTCTCATACACAAATGACCCTCTCCTCTCTTGCAGATGAACACTTTTCCACACAACCACACACACTTACACTGGAGGGCATGTCGTTCCATTTGACACCATTTCTAAGTTAACCGCCACTGATGAAGGTAAAATGTCACCACTACTCTGTGCGCATGGATGGGGATGGCTAGAGTATGCATTAAATGAGTGCAGAGACCTTTTACTTTATCTGTATCAACTGTTGGAGGAGGAAGAACCAAGGATGTGTGGCGTCTGAGTCTATGGATCATTTCAGGAAGACAGCACTGTCTGGGACATCAGTAACTTCAGCATGGGCACAAACAGAGAATTATATTGTCCTCTGGTTACTTTATTTTTTCTGTATTCACACTAAAAAAAAAAATCAACATTATATATATATATATATATATATATATATATATATATATATATATATATATATATATATATATATATATATATATATATATATATATATATATATATATATATATAGCCACAAAGGTGTTCCCATTATGCTTTTCATCCACACTTGCAAACAAAATTAAGGGTAGCAGGTGGTTTACTGGTTCAGCCCATTTCACATGCAGCCTCAAAATGGAAGATCAATTCATGGCATCCTTAACTAAAGGCACAGCTCAGTAAACAGAAAGGTAAGGTACGTCTTTATCACAGACTTAATCCTACTCTAATACTCACATATTACCTTATTACATATGACTAACTGCCCCTCAGGCATAGAAATAATGTAAGAAAAGTTTGACCTGAAAACTCAAAAACAAAATCTTTTCAAAGCCTATAAGTGCTGGATTAAAACCAACAACTTCTGACCTGGTTCGCTTAAAACACTTCTGCCTGCTGTGGGTCTGTCGAAGTAACCAGTCATTTGAATTTATGGCATCCATAAAAAATGTTAAATAAGAAATGAATGGACAAAAAATAATAAATAAACAAATAATAGGTTCCGCTAGTAAAAAAAAACAGATTTAGAGTTGGTTTCAGACTGTGTGCACATGTGTGTGTGTTGACATGTGTCAGTGAGAAGTAGTTCTTGCTGTAGTAAGCAGCTTCTCTCTCTGCTAACGTCTTAGTTAGTAATAATCTATATAATATTGACAGGCTTGAGTCTTATACTTAGAGTATGCCATGTGCTCACATAAGCACATTTGCATCCCAGAGGGACTGTGAAGCGCCACATCTTGCAGAAGTGATTAAGATGGGAGACACGTATTAACACCAAGGTCACCATATTAAGGTCAATGACTCATAAGCAGAAACATGGAACAGGAAATAAAGCACATTTAAAAATACAAAGCAAGCAAGAGAAAGAAAGTAAAATTGCAAAACCCACACTTAAATACACAGTAACTATCTCCATTACTAAGAATAGGAAATGCCACATAGACAAATAAATGAGACTGATTTACTCAAAATAAATTGAAATGTTGATTGTCTTTGACCATTACTGCTGCTATGTTTTCAGTTTTTCTGTTGGTCTGTCTACATGTCAACAACAGTAACCCATTATACTCCTGAGAATTCCTAAAGAAAGGGTGAAGCTGTGTCCACAGAGATGTGGCCACCATTGACCACAGGATGTCAATGACATTCAGCAACTACAGGTGAAAAAAACTGCTGGCAACGTGAAGTGGGCAGCTCTGTAGATATGCAACCCTCTCCAGTAGAGAAAATTAAATCTTCTCCAGACAACTGACCATTAGTCAGCTATAGCAACAGCATGCAAAAATAGCAAAAGTTTATAAGCTGACATTATGCCAGGACCATGATTTAGGTTCAAGTATCATAAAATAAAGCACACTTTCCCTCCAATAAACAGCTTGACACCCGAGTCTGAGGCGTTAGCATCACTTCAAAGAAAGCTTAAGTAACACCAGCTGATAGCAGCTAACACCTGGTAACACTGAGAAAAAAAAAGAACAGCACCTAAGTCACTGAACAAAACTGATTTAACAAATTTGATCTGACTTTGTGTAACAGGGCATTGGCCTGGGTGGACACTGTGCTGTCCTTATTGTCCTTCTAGATCATTTGTGGTTACTTTTTGTAGGCTGCAGGCTACTGTGGTGAATTAGCCTTCAAATGCATTATAATATGGTCATTAAGTCTTTTCTCTATAATGTTTCCTATGCTTTACCATGAAGCATATAGACTTTCCCTGTGTGTGTATTGTGCAGTACAAAGAATTGAATTAAACTGACTAAAAATACAGCAAGTCAAAAATACTGTTATCTTACACTCCTTCCACAGCAAAGTCCATATTTTGACAAGTTTGTTAGATAATACTCAGAGCTGATTATGAAGTAGTGCTATGTGTCACACAATTTAGCATTAGAGCAAAAATGTCAATGCAGAAAAGGAAAACATCAAAAATCATAAAGAAAACACTCTGAGTGACTGTGAGATTTGTGTAGTGACAGAGGTATTTGACAAATAAGTACAGCAGTTCTAATGCATTGCCACATCAACAGTAACTGTCTCCACATTAACTGACTCAGACCTCGCTGCAGAATTGCCACTAGACTTCCATGCTGTGCCCTAACCTTCAGAAGTTTTAAAACAGACACTGCCATTTTTTTTTCTTTTTGCCTGGCTGACATTAAAGGATGTAGTGTTTGTTAAAACGGAAAGGTTGTTATGTTGACATCTGTGATGCAGCAGCACAGCAAGATCAGACAGCTGCTTGAAGACAGACATTTATGTGATGACGCTTGGGTTTTTCAACTGAAATGACACTGAGAGGCCTCTCTTCGCTGAACGCATCTCATCTGTACAATAAGATGATGCTTCTGACAACTACTCAGTGTCACTATACATGCCTGTAGTGGGGGTTTAGATAAGTGAGACACTTGACAGTCACAGCCTCTAGAAGTGTCTGGGGTTACATCTTCAGCACCAAGGACAGCAGAGATCTCACAAATATTATAGTATTAGGCCTCTTTAATTGAGAACTTTAATTAATAATGTGATATATGCTCATGCTGAATATCCACTTCTTACATTAACAGCCATATTATGTAGTAGTAGTATTAGTATTATAACAAATACTTGATTATAGTATTTTTTGACAGGATATGGTCTTCTAATGTGTTTTTTGTGCAGCTGAAAGTGGTAATGGGGTCTGGTTATGGTTGCACAAATGTACAAAAAACAGTCAGCTGTGGAGTTAACTGCTACCAATAGTGACAGAAAATGGTTGCATAAAGTGAAGAAGTAATTTAAAATACAAATGAGCTTCTGATTATGCTGCATCCAGTTTCCCAAGAAAGAATTAAAAAATAAACAGCTTTTTTGTTTATGGTGTTTCTACAATGAATTATCAAAAACGATTTTATAACATTATTTTCCATTGATTAATCTTTTTCAATAAAAAGTAAATGTACAACTGAGTAGAATATGTCAGAGTGATAGGTTAAATCAGAATAAGTTAAGCATTTCCAAAGAAAAGCTAAATATGCACTGACCTTTGTAAATGTCACACACGGCTATTTCATCTTGTGACACACCTGTTTGTTTTCAACTTGTGGTGGATAATCATTTTATCAGCTAACCTTAATGAAGTTTTGAAAATAGCACAAGGGGAAAACAATTTGTGGAGCAATGGTGAAAGAATGACGCAGATGTCGAATTAAGGGTGGTGACATCACAAATTATAAAACAAACATTCAGTGCCAAAGAGTTATCAGCGGGGGTCTGTATCCCAGTGACAGCTGTTTTCCCTCCCTTGCCTTCACCTCCCCGTCTCTGCCTTCAGCTCTTTCCAGCATCTTTCCTCTTATCTATCAGAAATGATGGACTAACTCTCGTGTTGTACTGCATCATATTCCTCCCGTGTTACATTACATGGATAGCAAACATCCACTCTGTCAAACAGGATGTTTCCTGTGGAGTACATCCGTCTGTCCTTGACTGTTCATTAGAACACTGTCACACGTCACCTACACTCCAGGAGTGGTCAAATACCGATGCTCAAACCTGTTGCAGTCTCCAACTTTTGGTGTCAATATTATGATGCCTTTTGGTAATGGTAGGGCAGGTCCTAAATCCAAATCATCACATACACCGATCAAGCATAACATTATGACCACCTGCCTAATATTCTACTTGGTCCCCCTTTTGGTTGCCAAAACAGCCCTGCGCTGTCGAGGCATGGACTGCATCTAGACCCCTGAAGGTGTGCTGTGGTATCTGCCACCAAGATGTTAGCAACAGATCCTTTAAGTCCTGCAAGCTATGAGGTGGAGCCTCCATGGATTGGACTTGTTTGTCCAGCACATCCCACAGATGCTCAATTGGATTGAGATCTGAGGAATTTGGAGGCCAAGTTAACATGTAAAACTCATTGTTGTGCTCCTCAAAACATTCCTGAACCATTTTGGTTTGTGGCAGGGTGCATTATCCTGCTGAAAGAGGCCACAACTATCAGGGAATACTGTTTCCCTCAAAGAGTGTACGTATGGTCTGCAACAATGCTTAGGTAGGGTGTACATGTCAAAGTAACATCCACATGGGTGGCAGGACCCAAGGTTTCCCAGCAGAACACTGCCCAAAGCATCACACTGCCTGCTGCCGGCTTGCCTTCTTCCCATAGTGCATTCATGTGTGCCAGGCCTTCCCCAGAGTAAGAGATGCACATGCATCCAGTCCATCCGACGTCATGTAAAACGATAATAGACAAGGCCACCTTCTTCCATTGCTCAGTGATCCAGTTCTGATGCTCACATACCCATTGTTGGTGCTTACAGCAGGTGACAGGTGTCATCATGGTCTATGGCTATGCAGCCCTGTATGCAAAAACTGTATTCTGACACATTTCTAACAGAACCAGCATTAACTTTTTCAGCAATTTGAGCTACAGTAGCTCGTCTATTAGATCAGACCACACGGGCCACCAGTTGTTCCCAACGTGCATCACTGAGCTTTGGCCGCCCACGACCCTGTTGCTGGTTCACCACTGCTCCTTCCTTAGACCACTTTTGATAGATACTGACCACTGTATACCAGGAACACCCCACAAGAGTTTTGGAGATGCTCTGACTCAGTTGTGCAGCCATCACAATTTGCCCCTTGTCAAACTCACTCAAATCCTTATGCTTGCCCATTTTTCCTGCTTCTACCTAAACCTAACCACATACATGGTATAAGCACCAAGTAAAAGCAAATGAAGATGAAATTTACTGTCAAGTAGAAACAAAGCAAAACAAAGTGCAAAACACAAAACATCCAAACTTTCACAAAGTGACAAACTTTGGCTTTTGCATCAACACAGGCACTTTGTGCATATGTCTGTGATGTAGTGCTTTCTGGCATAATGGGAGTACTAGATGCCCTGAGATTAAAACATATTGGTAAATTCACAGTTATCATCCATCAGTATTAAGCTATGCCCATGGGCTGCATTTGTGGATATGCCCAGAACACCAAAAACACACATATGCATATCCATATATACATATACAATTCGTTTCTTTTATGTATTTATTTTTTGTGTGCACACACATACTGCATGTACACTGTATCTCTCTGAACAGAGCAGGCACAAACCCACACATGCATTACACACACAAAGACTGATCTCTGTGAAGAGGTTCGGTCAACTGGCAGGGACCTCTCCAACAAATAAACACCCCATCTATCTATCCCTCTTGTTTCTGCTGCAAGCATGGTTTTGTGTGTGCATTTGTGTATATTTGTCTGTGACTGTGTGTTAACTTGAATTCCTGAGCCTGTGGTTACCAAAAGCTTTGAAGTCCCAATAGCACCAGTGCTTTTCGTTGACAAGCTTACCCTCTACCCCCAGCCTGCACTGGAAGGCCCATAAAGAGAAAAGTAAACAGGCAATAATACCAAGAATGAACAAACCTTTTCTGCTTCCTTGGCTACGGCTTCCTTGGCTCTGGATGCCAGCCATATACACATACACAAACACCCGCACACATACACACAGACAACTCATCAATATACTGTAAGAGTGCACAAAGAGATGAGAAAGTACACAGTGATTTAAGAAGAACTGAGACACAGACATATGTTCATGCAATATTTCAGGCTGCCCATGTAGCACTGGATAAACATATGAATGTGTTCTCTCTGTGTCTCTCTCATGTATGCAGGAGCTCTATCACACATTCAAAGATGTGTTATTGTATTGTACCCCTGTATTAAATAAGCATATAGAAGATCACTGCTGAGGTCATGTGTTAATAAGTCATTCTTTGTGCACTTGGACTACAGCTCAATATAATCACATACAGACTCTTGGCTTCTGTGAAGTAATAGTTAGTTGTTTTTTTAACAAAGACTGTCAAAATTTATTTCATGTAGTTATGTTTAACTGTGATTCATGGTGTGGGAGGTAAATTTGTGTAGGTATATATAATGTAGATTTAATATCATGATTCTCAACCTTTCTCTCTGAAGCACTCAATCCACGGCTTGTCTTTCTTTTCTAGCTTCTTTTCTCATTGTGAGCTCCAAAGCAACTACACGCCAGGCAGCACGCAGCCAAAAGGCTGCAGCAGGAAAAGCATCCACACTAAGCTAAACTGACAAGAGATGAGGAGGCCGACGCAATGGAACACCAGTGTTAGAACAGAGCCATGTACTGTATAAAGCTCAATTCTCCCATTCTAACACACGCACGCAAACACACACAGTGACACGCAGGATAGATTTAACTGATGTGATTGCATGGATTGGATTTTAGAATGTGTGTAGCAGTAGTATAACAGAGACCTCCATTCTCAACTGCAAAGAGTGGAGGTGCCCTTCATCAAGGAACTAAATTCCCAGTAGTAAGAGACTGTTGCCATACTGAACTTTAATGCTTCTTTCATTATAAATGTGTGCAAGTACAGTATATGATGTGCAGCAGGATGCTGATGGAAAAAATGAATAATGTCCAGATCACTCAGTAAACTGGATGCATATTGTAAGGGCTACAACAGGTAGATGTATAAAAACATACCTGACAACAAAAAATAAGATGTGATAAATTTTAGCTTTGTCCTGGATAAGAAATAGTAAATGCTGTCATTCCAATTTAGTAGAATGCAGTGCTGCGTGTACAAGCATTTCAAATGGTTTGTGAGTGTGCGTTCGTTTACGTGTACAAGTGACATGTTTTGTGAGAGCTGGGCAGTTATATAATGGCCAACACAAACAAACAGAGTCTTTCCAAAG
Organism: Pterophyllum scalare; assembly: GCA_024447675.2. Taxonomy (NCBI): domain Eukaryota; kingdom Metazoa; phylum Chordata; class Actinopteri; order Cichliformes; family Cichlidae; genus Pterophyllum; species Pterophyllum scalare. The sequence continues at coordinate 102,726 of JAMQGT020000368.1, read as the reverse complement.
CACCAGAGGAGAGCCAACAGCTCCATGAATTCGCAGCACTCAACTTCAACAGTCTGACAGAACAGTATACAAAAAAAGGCACTACAAAAACAACATGGAAAAAATAACACATGAGAAAAATATTAAGCATATCTGTAGGAGTTCTGCAGTGATGTCAACAGTATATTTTTACATGCGCACGAGCATGCGTGTGTGCTTACGTGCATGTGTGTATGTGTGCCGGTGTGTGTGAGTAAAATACATGGGCCATTGACGATTTCATTTTTTTATATATAAGGTTTTAACTGTCTTTTGTATGAAACATGAAGGATTTCTGATCACTAGGGGGCAGGGAGACTCCAAAACAAACTCAGATGCACATCTGTTACAAAACGAGCAACACTGAATCGGTGCTGCTTGTTTAGCTCTAGTAACTTGGTTCCTGCAGTGTGAATGGATCATATATTTTCCAGTTATGCTGAAAATATAGGGTCCATCCAAACTGTATGACATCGAGTCAGCTGATTGGGAACAAAAACAACTCAAACATAGTTTTAGTGAACATTTTTATTTATTGTCTTTATATGTATACTTTCTCTATAAGAGGCTAAATTAGATGTTGGTCAAATTGTTACAGGTTTGCATGATAGTGTCTGTGAAAGATGTATAATGTGAGTCCGAAATGTCTACTTGAAAGCCATGCAGTTCTGTACTTGAGGGCAGCAGCTAAATCACTTAAGCAAAAGAGTGGAGAGTGATATAAAACATTCGACATGAGATGGATGATGGGCTTTGACCTAGAAGCCAAGTCAATCAGGTGCTGGGATGAGTGGAGAGGAAGGAAGGAAGGAAGGAAGGAAGGAAGGAAGGAAGGAAGGAAGGAAGGAAACCAAATGGATCTTATAACTTTTATTTGGTGACTGGTCCCGTCACCAAACGTAAATGATTTTAAAGTGAGAATTTTCCCTCTAAAACAGCTTGCCTTCCTCCACTCATGGTGAAAATCTGTGGTAAACAATCCAGGCAAGTAACAACTGAGGCCTATGTGTGACACTTTGTCTACGTAATTGTAATAAGCATTGCGTTACTGGAAGGTTTCAGGATTGTGTGTCTTGATAAATCCAGCAAGAATGTAAACTTAGGTCTCTCCTCAACGTATAGCTGAACAGCTGCTTGCATTTGCAACACACACACACACACACACACACACACACACACACACACACACACACACACACACACACACAAACAGGCATGCGTTTGCTGTTTTAGGATCAAATTAGGGTTGCAGGAATTTCACACTGATGGTAGATAGGAGTTAGTTCACCTGCTCCAGTCTGTTCTAATGACAGATGAAAGACTGACTTAGCAAGATTAGATCTGGCCTCACATTCTCTGTGGAAAGGCTGAAGGCTGCTCATAAAACATATAGTAATCCAGACGATGACCTGACACATCCATTCACGTTGTACTGTATTAAAATCTTAATCTTATCTACTCACACAGTTACAAAAAAAGGGGTGAAAGTTTCTGCTCTGATATGAATTAAAACCACAGACATATATTCAGTGGAAAATAATATAACATTTGCATTGACACACACAGTTTGAGTCAAACACACAAAACAGCATACACATGCTCACATAACTGTACCTTCCCTTTGCCTAAGCCAGACAGAATTCATGTGTTCTTTTAAAGGCGCCACTGAAACAACATCCTTGCTTTCACAAACATTACTGGCTATGGACTCAAACACACACACACACACACACACACACACACACACACACACACACACACACACACACACACACACACACAAACACAAACACAGTCCAGAAAGATAATGACAGTTTAATGCTAGAGTCTACTCTATTAAAGCCCTTAAACACACTTTGGAGTCTTTATAAACAAAAGCACCTCTCTCTTACTCTTTCTCTTCCTCGCGCTCTCTCAAAAACAGACAGACATATAAGCATAAAGTATTCAGTAAAGGTGCTTAATCTTTATAGTCAAAGTCAACAATACTCACTACAAGCATTTTTGTCATTAATTCCACCTCATTATTGCTGTCAGACAGCATGAATTTTTAATCACTTGAATGTTTGTCTGTGTTTTTAGCAGCATAATAACATATTTGTTTATTTTTGTCAAACAGCAACGGGAAGAACTATTTCCCAGGACACCAGGGTGCCCCTGAAGAGTTTACCAACAGAACAGTTTTGTTTAACTATAATTCAATTCACTGAAATATCTCTTCAATACACAAAGCTATTTACATCTCCAGCCTATTTCACAATAAACCAAAATGCTTTGCAAAAAGTTCTCTTGCAATGTTTTGGGGTCACATGTGCCTCTCCTTTAGTTGGGGGTAGTACTGTAAATATGTTTTGTTTTTTTTGTGCTATCTGTTTGTATGGTGACCTAACCCCATTCAGCCATCTATCTGTTAACACAGAAGGCCTGGAGAGCAGGCTGCACGATGGGGCCCCCAACGGCTGCACGCAGGGATTGTGGGGGCCTGTTGGTGCAGCTGTCCCACTCCATGGTAACATAAGACCTTATTAGAGTCCATTAGACCACTCTGAAACTAATAAGAGATTGTCAAATACATCTAAACATTCACACAATTCAGAGAGGCAGGAAGTGAAGGGGGGGGTGCAGGAGGGGGACATGGGGAGAGCCATTTGTCTGCATAGTATCCCATTCTTAAAATGACTTATTGTGCTCTTTTATGTATGGGGAAAAATAAGTAAGCACAATACAAATGTGTTATATTACATATGAATTAGTATTATTTTCCTTTCATTTAAAAATAACGCTTGCAAAAATTTAAATATGACACTTAGGAGCAATTCTAATTACTCTGAACACCTGTTTTAAGGGACAAAAAGGTTCAGAAGAAAATTCCACTGACTCAAAATCTGCTTAGAATGAATACATTTACAGAAATATACAGGCAAGTGTGGAAAAAGTGTCCCCTCTTATCTGGACAGTGAGACCGGTTGGTCTAGAGTCCACAGCAACAGAAAAAAGAAAGAAAAAAAAACTTCCCCTCGTCCTGACAGCAGAGGCTTGACCTGGGAGACCGTCTTTGATCTTTAATTAACACTGGGCACGGCTCTGGAAAGGAGAGAACTTATGAACAAGGGACCGTTTGGGACCCGCTATAATAACCTAGAATGCTAAACACTGATTTCCTTTTCTGAAACTTCAACACCGTTTTAACTTTAAAGTCATTCTGGGACAGCCGCAGTGCAGGGGTGGCTGCTTTCAGATAGATGCTGTGTCTGGCTTCTTAAACAGAGAAGATCTCAGTGAAAAAAAAAAGTAAAAAGGAACAAATATAGAACATCATGGAACTCAGCCACCTTCAGCTAACTTTGGTCTCCTGTGCCACTGTGAACAGTTTTATGTTTTGTTTGATCAGACACAATGCACAAAATAAAATAAAAAAAACACAAACAAACTCATAAACTATCTGTTGTCCTTTAACGTTACCATTTCCATGATGGTATTTATGTGTAAAATGCACTGAACACATCTGCATCGTATTGTTCACACCAAGGACCACTTTCACCTTTTTTCTTTTACTTTTTCCCATGGAAACACCAAAGTACTGTTACTGTAATTGATGAAAGCTGTTATAGCAGCCACGGAAGCACAACACAGGAAATTTAATTTTGTGTAAAGTGCTGTAATTATGTCCTACATATCTGTGTACATGTCTACAGGATTTAATACCCAGATCCAAATATCTATGTTTGGAAAGTTTATGATGCATTACACCATGAATTTTAAACAGACTTAGTTGTTTTCAGTTTTGACATTAAACCCTTTTGGTCCCAAAGGGGATACTTTTCTGTTTTTGACAGAGTTGTTTAAACAAAATGATGCAAAGAGGAACAACAACAATTGCATACTTTCTGCAATATGTTAAACCCAGTATAGATGTGTTGCAGAGCAATGTGTCACCCCATTGGCCGAGCACAGCTCTTAAGCTCGGGCCACCAAAATATCATTTAGGGACTGCGATCATTCTGATATCTTCAGTTTAATAACCATCCAGCAGCAACAAAAAACAGTCCCCAGCATAACATGTGTGATGATAGTATGGAAGACCAATCATGATGGTCAGAACATGAAAGGCAATTTTAGGCATGCAGATATGCATACTTTTGAAACCACATCAAATGGCTACCCCTTTCTACCTTCACCAACACTCACAACCATCACCACAGCTATCCCATTATTCACCACCCACTCCAGCCTACTCCTTTCTTCTGTGTTAGCAGTCCCATCTTTTCTACTCTGATTAAAATCTTCCCATAGCTAATGATGTGTCACAGAGAAAATTACTATTGAACCTCTGTATGTTGCATCTCGGACCTGGACAACACTCCACTCACATGTATGGAAATATGCACATATAACTACCGACCAATCCACTAGCACCCTGGGAATGCAAACAACGCAAATGCACACAAACATACGCACATGCACACAAAGAGTGTATTTGACATTAAAGCTTCTGGAGTGACAGATATGAAGTGTTGCAGCTTTAAAAAAAAAAAGTATTTTGTCTGGGCCATGGGTTCAAAAATGGGATACGTGTAGAAGAGATGTGACACATGCATACATACATGCAAAGAAAAGCAGATGGTGTGCATAATCAATGGATGGCAAGGCATGAGTGAGCATTCTCTTGAGAAATAAGTACATGACAAAAAGAACATGTCTTACTTTGGCAGGTGTTGCTTCTCTCTTCGTATCCTGGGTTGCACAGACACTTCCCAATAGGCACAAGCCACTCCCCTTCTGTGCTACAGTACATTCGAGGAGGCTCCTCCTCTTTGGAGTGGTTGACGCATGAGCCTTTGACCTCCACCAGTGACTGGGAGTCCATGGGTACAGTATCAGGGAAGGAGGCAAGATTCCTCACAGTGTGCGGGCACTTCTTAAAGTAAACCCTTACTGAAACTAAAGCTACACAGGCACCCACATCCTGGAATGCAAGGTAGAAACCCTTCTTGGTCATGGGACCCACCTCGCGTACCTCAGTATTGAGCTTGAGAATGCGATCTCCAAGGTCAGTTTGGGTAAAACTCTCATCAGCGGCAATGGTATCAATCTTGGAGAACTGATGCTCTTGGAAATGGCTGCCCTGGTCATCATCAGCCTCCAGGTAGAGGAGGTTGAAGGTCTCCTTGCAGGTACCAAGGACCAATGGGATGGAGTTGCAGTCCCTCAGTGTGAACTTCAGCTCCACATAGATCTTCTGAGCAGATTGGCGAGGGATCCAGTTGGTCCGAAGCCAGTTGTTCTGGCTGTAGTCCATCACATTGCAGACCTGGAAGGTCCTGATGGGAGTGTAGTGCTCATCCACCCCACTGATCTCCTCCCACTGGAAAAGATAGAGACAAGGAAAGGTCGAAGGGAGAAAAAAGAGGAAGACAAGGAAGAGCAATAGACAAGAGACATAGAACCAAATACAGAAAGAGGGAAGGGAGGAGGATTTAAAGATTGAGTGATAAAGGATGGATGCAAAGGAAGGAATGGTGGAAGAAGCATAGTTAAGGAAAGACAGAATTTATTTATTTTTTTTAAAAAAGGTGATGAAAAGGATAAAGTTGAAAGATATTACATTAAAGAGGAAAGCAAGGGGATTGGTGAGTTTGGGGTCAAAAGGGAAGCAAAAGGGGCAAAGGGATCAGGGCGAGTTAAAGACAGAAAGAGTAGGAAAGAGGGATTTGCAGTCAGAGAAGAAGGAATAAGAGGAAAGGAGGGGAAGATAGCAGAGAAAAAAAATAAAGTTATCTCCACCCTGTAAGCATTTAGGAATGAATTATTTAGATCCAGAAACACTCTTGCTGAATACTAAGCATCTAATAAACACTTAAGGGTGAAAAAAATCACACTACCAGATCTCTTGTAAATTGCTCAAATTAATTAAAAGCAAACTTGCTGGCTTAGCCAAATTTTCTAGATTAGGACGTTGTGAAAATATCTTTAAGAAAAAAACACAAAGTGTGATTTCCATCTCAATCTTTTTAAATTTGTGTGAAGCTGCTTAATTAATGTTAAATATTAACAAAATCTCATAGTGTTTTTTTTTTCCACCCTTATACTAAAATGTTTTTTTCTCTAAAAGTGAGGACTTTCAAGCTGCAGTCTTGGTTATTTGCATCACAGTACTACTTCTACTAAAGGAAACGTGCTGAATCCACTATGAAACAAAAGGAGCTACGACGTATAGACAGATGAGAGTGTATACCAGGAACGTTTGTGTCTATCTTACATTTTCCCTCCACTGGGAGAAAGCAAAGAGAGAGGAGAGGAGAAAAAGAAAGCGGGGTCATTCCTTTTGAATTCAACACAGCGGGTAGTACTCATTGATCATGTGCTTTGGCTTCGCTGTCCCAGCAAATCAACACTGAATCGGAGTGATGATGAATGGACAAACACCTGAAATAGCAGGCTCATAGTGGTTGAAATGGCAATCATTAGAACAAATGGGCGTAAATGCGTAAATGGATGCTTTTGTGTATATTTTCTCATGGTGAAATCCAGAATGGATGTGTGCCTAAATGAGCAGCACTTTCTTCAGAGGCAGAGAGATACACAAAGAAAGAATTTCTCAGTAACTGGAAACTAAATTATTGCTCCTTTCGCACACAGGCATTAATGGAAACATAAACCCACACACTCACTCGCATAAACCTCATGTGAAGTGTTTAAAGTCTCATAGCAGGCAAACACAGCAGGTGCCTTCAGCCGAACTCAGAAATTAATGACGAGCTAAGAAGGAGCTGGTTCTCTGTTACATGTTTTTGTCTGCCTGTGTGTGTGGGGGGGTGTGGGTCTAGAGCATATGTATGAATGTCTGATGTTCAAGGAGCTCTTAGGCTGAAGGATAGCCACTTACTTTTCATCTCACAGTAAAGTTAATGAAACACCCCTGAGAGTGGGAGAGAATGAGGAGGACAAGGAGAGAAAACTAGAGGAAATAAAGGAAAAAGAAGAAAGCAGGAGATAAAGTGAAATGAAAACTGAGGGCCGACACTCCTTTGGTGTTTAGTCTCCCCCATCATGCTTTCTTTGGTATCACATCATCCATCAGAGTGTAGTCCTGGCTCTTTGGAGGTCTAACAATAACAGGGAAATGTCTGCAGAAATGAGTGGGACTAAATATAGAGAGGCAAAGCAATACTTAACATTTCACCTTGCTTTACTCAAAGGTGTAAGAGCCTGACTTTAAACAGAAGCATAAAAATGATGTGATGATATGTGAAAAGCTATGCTGACAGGCTTTGACACAGCAAAAAGCAAAGTGATAGCAAGAACTGCCACTGTGATTAATTATTTTGCTGACATTGAATGTTATAAGATAATAGCCTTCTGTGAACATAATAAAAAGAATACATCCTACTATGCTTCTGTTTTATATAAATGTGTGCGTGTGCTTTCTGTCATGGTTAAGTAAAGAGTTTCCGTCATGGAGTTCAACCAGTAATTTAACGTTTTTTCTTTTTTTTTTTGTGCAGATACAATTAATCACTGTAGAAGCATCACCTGCTTTAAGAGAAATGACACATTTTTGCATTCTGTCTAAAAATACATGAAAATGGGTGATGTGCACCGGTGAAGGTGCTAAGAACAAAAAAAAAAACAAGTTTCAAAATGTGCATTAATGAGTACATTACAGCATATCATTTCTATAATAGTGGAGAAAAGCTATATGGACTTGTGCAAGCCATTCAGTACTGAAGGAGAACTGTTTATTTTCCAATAATTGCATGCCCAAGTACTATTGCTTGGGTGGAACCCCTTATTGTCACATTTTGATGCACTTTGTGAAGCGTCAGCATTTTTAATGTGCAGGGCGGTGCTATAAAACAGTAAATAATAGAAACTAATGGCATTAAACCTTCCTGAGAAAGACACAGACATTTTTACACTTTCATTTTACTGGGGTTTTTTTGTTTTGTTTTGTTTTTACTTTTTTACATTTTCAGTTGCTGTTTGTTCAAGTTTAGGCATCAAAACGACTTTATTAAGTTTAAGAAAAGATCATGCTTTGGATTGCAAAACACCAGTTCATCTACTTCCACAAATGGCCCTCTCCTCCATTTACTTTGTTAACAAGGTGACAAGTCCATTGAGACATTCCTTGGCTTCTATTTCAGATGTTGCGGGACTATCTTACATCTTCTTCTTCAAGGTAGATCCAGAATGTACTCTGAAGGGGTACCCTGTGTTTTACTATGACTCACAAAAGAGCCCTGTCCAACCATCAGTTCAGTCTGTGATGAGTTAGAAATGAGACGGCCCTTGTGTGCATCCTGTTTAGTCTCTATGTGCAGATCTCTGTGTGAGTGACATGCTTTATGTCCAATTCCTTTTTTATACTTAACCAGTATGTTCCAAATTGGGCTTAATTTAAAGCAGCAATGACTGATGGCAGCCCTGTTCTGCTGTAAGCTGTCTTTGAAAGAAGCTTGCCAAACACAAACACAGAAAGGGTTTAAAATCAAATCCAGTATACGTCTTTATGTGCCTGTGCATGTGTGCATTAAGCAGGCTATAGTCCTAAGAATATGACTCAACTTCAGCAAGTTTCTGCCAAAGTAAATGAGAGGGATAAAGCTGTCTCCCCATCATTGTCCCTAAACTTTACGTCATAAGAGTTAACTCATCTAACCTTGAATCACTTCACTTTGCGTCTCAGCTATGGCTATTTGTCTTTCAAGGAACAGTAGAAAAAAATGGAGAATATGTTAACATCATTATTATTTAGTGGACTGTTACATTCTGTGCGGTTCAATGGAGGTGCACCACAGTACCCATGAGTCTCAACAGTAACCAGAAGGAGTTTGCAAGCCAGAGACAGATAATCAGAGTTAAAAAAAAAATGCATGAGCTGCAATCCCAGGTGATTAGGGAGAGCTTGAGAATATTTACTTACATTTTTTCCCCAGACCCAACATTTCTACTATTGCTACTATTTCTCACTTATTGCAATATATGAAAGTTCTTCCACTAACAGAAGAAACACACACTGTATGTCAGCCAGGATAAAAAAAGATCTGAAGTCAGCAGCTATCCCCTTGTTTCTCTGCAGGGGGGCTTAACTCCCATCCTCTTGCCCTCTAATTGATATATAACAACGCTAGGACCCTACACCAGTCCTTGTGACCTTTGACCCTGACCCCTGATGGTCACAGCTGGGACAAAGTTCAGTGTAATCTTGCCCCTGGTTTCTCTGATCTGTGCTGTAGGTGAAGTAGCTAAAGGGACAGTAAAGTGAAGTGTGGTAACTTGATCTGCTCTGGACATACCTACAGCAACAGGCACATCTCTGAGCTACAGAGTCAGCACACCAGTTTATCCACTTCAAAGACACTCAGGTCAAAGGTAGATAATGGGAAAGTATATGGACTGCTAGTGATACATTAAAAGCAAGTCTGGATATTAGAAAACAAGATCAGTCATCCTCTTTTCAAGAGCTTAATATTTATTTTTAAAATACGCTCTTTATTTATTTACTCATGCCAAAATTACCCATTTGTGATTTGGGGATACTGGATTATTGAAAGAAAAAAAAAAAACATGAGCAAAGTCCATGCATTGGATAATTTCAATGGTCTGCTACACCTCTGCAGATGGAGAGGGTGGTTTTAAAAGCTGGAGTGTCCACAATAAATGCTGGCCCAGCTTACATTTTGGGATACACAGAGGTCTTTGGGGTTACAGGCAACTGCAGCATATCAGATAAAGGATTTCATCAGCTTGTCTGGCCAAAAGAGAAGCTGAATGTGTATGTTATCCCTCCTTGTCTTTGTCCCATCTCTTGTTTATTGGCAGCCCCAAGCTTTGCCTGCCTAATCCTTGTTTATGTTTTGTTCAAGGACACACCAACTGATGGACAATTACTTGGGGATGCTGGAATCACAAATACTGCTCATTTATAAACTTAGCACAAAAAGTAAGGAAATTTGTGTTTGGTCAATCTGTTGTAACAATGCTTCTTGGCAATAAATCTCCTACTGTTGGAAAGCTTGTTTATTCCCCCCTTAAATGGTGCCCCATTTGTAGGGAAAATGCATTTGTGGGTTGAGCAGCAGAGTTGAGTATGTGGGTTGCGCCCATGAAAAACTTGCCAAATCTTCTCTGCAAATGCCAAACAGCTTATTTTGCTACTGACTCTTTTTGACTCTGTTTGGTGTCATTTATTTTTTGGATTGGATGGTTGAAGTTTAAAGACATATTGCCAATTTAACAATTTATTAATTTAAACAGGGGCCTCAGTAGCATTAGATGGAAGAACCATAACAGCCCTGCTCCTGATCCTCCTGTTTGTCACCAGCTTGGTCACACACTACTGTGGGATGGCATCCCATTGTTCAACCAGCATTTGTCACAAGTCAGCCAATGTCAGATGTGTTAGTCAGTCTGGCACAAACAGCACACCCAAGCTGAAGTGTTCAGTGGGGTTGAGGTCAGGACTGCAGGAAGGTCATTCCAGCCTCTCAACTCCCAAATTCTGGAGATAGTCTCTGATAAACCCCGATCTGTGAGGCTGAGCATTGTTATCTTGGACGATAGAGTTCAGTCCCAGACTGTGGAGATATGGGATCACCACTGGTTGCAGATTCTCATCTCAATATCTCTGTGTTGAGATTGCCTCCAATGATGACAAACTTGATTGTCAGCACCTGGGGCACCAGAAGCTCCAAACAAGAGTCAATAGCAGAATAAGATGTTTGACATTGACAGAGAAGTTTTGGCAAATTTTTCATGGGCGTGACCCACATACTCAACCCTGCTGCTCAACTCAACAAATGCATTTCCCTTACATATGGGGCACCATTTAAGGGGAAATTAACAGGCTTTCCATCCGTATAAGATTTATTGCCAAGAAGCATTGTTACAACAAAGAACCAAACACAAATTTCTGTTCTCTGCTTATTTTATTTTTTATTAGCATTATTTTATAAGTAAGCGGATGCAAGTACTGTAAACCTTAACGTTCTTAATGTTTTTTCTTTTCTTTTTCCCCTTTTTGTTCTAAGACTTGCTTGTGTCAAAAATGTATTTGTATTCATAGCATTATTAAAATATGTTTAATCCTTACTAATCCTTTTTAGTAAAACTGAGGTCTAACATTTCCATAGTTTAGGGTGCTTTAGTAAAAAAAATCTATCTGTGCTTCCGTTACAATTGAGTGTAATTCATACAACTTTAAACATGACACAATATTGTAAACTTTAATGCATCTTAGTAACAAGAAAGTAACTATAACTCATTTTTGCCTCCCCCTTCCTCCTCATCTCTGGTCCCTTGCTTTACCAAGCTAATCCTTGTTTAAGGATAGGTTCTCTCCTCTCCTTCTTTAGAGCACTTTATCTGGTCAAACTGATTTTGCAGATGAAGAGGACACAATGCATGTGGGCTTTGAAGCACTTGGATGACTAAAGAAGTTGAAACAACAGTTGAAAAAAAAGGGAGAAGAGAGAGAGAGAGAGAGAGAGAGAGAGAGAGAGAGAGAAGGCTGACTGGTGGGCCTGATCCTAAAACATAATCAGTCCTGCTATTATTTGCCTGTCACCTCGCCCTCTCATTCCAGACCTGAGAGTTGGAATGTGAGGTGTGAATGTGTGTCGGTTACATTTTTGTGTGAGTCCAGACTCTATAAGCAAAGTTCACATACTGAGGGGCTGGCTTTTCTTTTTCTACAGATGTCAAGCTTCTTCATCATCAACAATACAGTTGTTACTGTGCTTTTATTAGAGTCTGACACAGTAATGTAGACTGTTGAAGCCATGTAGAAACAATTGCAAGGTACATATTTCACTGTATAAACAGTTTTTTAAAAATCTGCATTTTTACCTTATTTTGGCTGATTAGCAAGTCCTTTTAACTTCACATCAAATTTATAATGAACAGTGTAATATGTAGTAAATAACTGACTAAAACCTGGTATTTAATCATAAGTTGTCATAAGTCATAAATTGTCACTTAAAGCAAGTATTTTGGGTCTAATGGTTGCAGCAACTTTACTTATTTGAAAAACAATCAATCTAAAATGCAAAGTTCCAAGCACAACCAGAAATGACATTGTATTCTCTCTTCCTATGAAGAATGGACTTTACTTTGTAATTATCCATTAATTCTATTTTGTATGCACAGCCAGTGTCTGGGGTGTTGGTTTGTTGCTGAAGAATGCTTTCAAAGCATGCAAGAATGTAATCTTTAACACTCTTTAGTGATGGGCTAAGCCCCCTGGACACTGCTAAGCAATCAGCCGGCTTCCAAGACAGATAACTGTATATCTGGATCACACGCACACAGACACACACCCACACACCCACACACTCATCAGTCCAGTCGGTGGCTCTGGAGTGAACATCCTGGGAGGCCTAAGCTCTTAATTTGTTCTGACCGGAGCACGTTGTGTCTCGGTAGGCCAATAGCCACGGCCTCTCCATCAATGTGAATGAGTGTTTGTCTGCGTGTGCGTGTGTGCGTGTGTGTGTGTGTGAAGGGAGGGAGAGAGGGCTCGGTGCCACTGCCACATTATGAGAAATCATTTGTGAGCAGGAGTCTCTCAGGGCACACTGCTTATCGGAGCGCAGTCAGTGGATCGACGTGAGTAATTACAGATGATTCACCTTGAGGACTTGATCATCAGCAATATCTCTCTGTGTGTGACTCTCTCGCTCTCATCCTTTCCTGTCCTTTCCTCTCCCTGCTTCTGTCTCCCGCTCCTCATCTTTCTGTCCTCATCCCCTTTGCCTCTATCACTCTCCTTCTTTTTGATCCTCCCCCCATTCCCTTCTCTATCTCTCTAGAGTTATCCTCATTTAACAATGACATTGACTCACATTCCTGCAGCATATTTATGAATTATATAACCACATGCTTTCATCTGAACTTGGTAAAAGCAAAAAGCTTGAAATAAAACAGACACGGCTGCACAAACTGCGTAACCTCTGTCAAAAGTTCCCCTGTCCAGTGTTGGATCAAATAGCCGTATCGATGTGTATTTCCCTAGCTGCTCACACGTGAATAATTTCTGTCAACACAACATCAATCTGGCCTGTCAGCTGGTCACGCAGTTGCTGTGTAGCTTGCAATTGTCTTTTGACTAAATACATTTGAAAGACCTGAAGTTTTTCCTTTGGATAACATTTTCATTGTGGTCGAACCTCGTGAAAAAACTGAGTGTTCTGATGGTGCCAGCTCTGTATATGGCCGAGAGAAACAAGGTTTGGCAGCTCAATGGAACAAATGACTGGATTACCTTAAGCCACTGCCAAGGAGTAATTCTAACACTTAATAAAGGAGAAAGAAGAAGTGTGTGTGTGTGTGTGTGTGTGTGTGTGTGTGTGTGTGTGTGTGTGTGTGTGTGTGTGTGTGTGTGTCTGTGTGTGTGTGTCTGTGTGTATGTGAGAGAGACAGTGGGCCAGCCCAGAGGCACAGTAGTTTAACTAGTTGGAGAAATAAACACTGAACGAGAGCCCACTGGAGGATTTTAGTAGCAGAGACCGATAGATGTGTATATATATATATTTTTTTACATCCAATGAAATTATGTTGTGGTAAAAAGAAAAATAATACAGTTCCTCTTTGTGCTGCTGTTTATTTCACATGCATTTATGAAGAGCGCAAACTTTAAAAAAAATGTTGGTTAAAAGATTACAGTGGTTTCTGTACTGTAATGGTAGACACACAGAATGAGGTGGTGTATAATGGATTAACAAGTTAAAGCTTTACTTGATATTGCCATGTAAGTGTTGTTTGTATGGAATTAAATTAACATTGGTTGAGGAACGCTGATGTCCTAGCTGTGTTACTCTGGAAATAAGGCCATAAATGACTACATGGTCATTAGCCCTGTGGTCGAAGACATATCTTCAAGATAAATAAAATCCATAGAGAGTTGAGATTGTGGTAGATAAATGGATCAAACACAGGACTGTTAGTAAACTTTATATTTTTAGATAAAATTAGTGTTTTTGTTTTTGTTTTCAGTCACAGTCTGGTTAATTTTACACAATACTTGGTTAGGTATCAGTAACACACCCCTAGAGATCAGTAGGTGAGTCCCTGGCAACTTCCAGGTCGCAAGGGGAAAAATGCATATTCCCCAACCGGTTGGAGAATGATTGCTGGAGGTTGCCGACTGATGCTAGGTAAAATCGGTTGCAAAAAGGGTGCTTCAAAAACTTCCTTGGTGACTAGCAGGTTGATGTGGTTGCTTAAAAAGTTTGCATAAAAGATGCCAACTTGTCTGGAAGCACTCACTAACTAACCACCGAGCAGTAGTGAAACTTGTAAAAAGTGTGATGCAATAATATGGGTTTAAATAAACCCTTTTGCAGAGTTAACCAATATTATAAAAGCTTTCTGGAAAAAAAGGTTGCAAATCTATGACATGAGAACAGCGTGATTGATCATCTGCAATGACTGTCCATTAATAACATAATTCAAAATACTGTAGGAACAACACACAACACAGCAATATCAAATTTTGCAATAAGTCAACTTTTAACAATGGGATTTAAATTTTACATGTACAATGTGTCAATTGCTATCTGATCTGTTGATGGGAGGATGGAAGTACGTCTGGAATTCTTATGCAGATGTTTTATGGACCTAGAACCCAAAATTCACCAACTTTCTTTAAACATACATACACTGTAAAAAAAAATCTCTTCAAATCATGAAAATATTCCATCAGCTGGGGTGCCAAAGAAAAAAGACCTTAACAAAGCTGAAATTGTCTGTGTCATGAAATCATGGAAATAATACATTTTTCTGGAGAAAAGGATGACGCAACATATCTGTTATTTAATGAACAAATCTATTTGAAATGACAGATTTTGTGTCATTATGCACTCAATGCATCAGATTTCAAATTTGTATTTACATCAATAAACTAGAATTTAACAGTTTTCTCTTTAAAATGAACATGACATATTTTTGAAATTATGCTACTCTTGTGACTGTATTTTTACAGTCCTTTTGTGTGGAAAATTAATGGATTTCCTGTGAAACCATGAAAAAAATCATGTTTATTCACAAGTCTTATTTTAGTACATATTAATTCACAATTTGTTTTGTAATTTATTGATATTTCACAAATTTCAAAACAATAGGAAAATTCTGTCAAATTTATAGAATAAATTCTGTTAAATCAGTTTTTTTACAGTGTGGTTTCAAAATATGGACAATATGGTAAGCTCTGAATACTTTAACTTGCTCATTGTTTCAACGTGGCATAGTGAGACCTATAAAAGTCTGAAAAAAGCTGATTTCATGGTTGAAGTTGATGTCGAGTTCATGTTATTGGATCTGTCTCCTAAATGAAAGCATATTCAGGCATGAGGTGTGTAAATATAGAGATAGAAGATACTCACCCCATGCGATGGGTAGGAAATCCATCCTAACTCCCCTTGGCTTGCTTTTGAGTCTAACAAGTTGACTGTGGTGAGGAAGAGAGGGGAAAAAAACAAAGACAGCATATGAGTGTCTAGCCCTTGTTAGCCCCAATTAGCCTTTATCTAATCCCACAGGAGGATTCACCAACCTCAAGCACTGATCATGACTCTATTTACTCAGCTGCCCCCCCCCCCACACACACACACATCTGTATGCATATCTTTGTGAGGACTTTCATCAAAACTCGGAACTCTGTGCCTAATCCCAACCTTTAGTCTACCCTTCCCTAAACCAAATTCTGAGTTTAATTCTTCTGGAAGGGAGTTTAATAAGTAAAGACTAGTTATAAAGTAACTCCAACACATCCTTGCTCTGGAGGTAAATGAATAAAGTGGGCTTTGTTTCCTTCTGTTGTATGGCATTAAAGCAAAGGTTAGCTGGGCAAACAATGCAGATATCATGAAAAGGCACTGAACTGAAGTACAGCCAGTTTTTCAAAAATCACAAGATGTCTTTTTTTCTCTTTTTTATTTCTTTTAAAGACTTGTGCTTTTGACCCTTCTGAGCCCCACTCTTCCAAGCCACACATACATCCATGGAAAATAGACTGTAACCAGGTAAAGCAAAACTGCACTGGATCTAAATTCAAATGCAATCACCGGTTTCAGAGGTGGTCCGAAATTCAATTGGCCACACTGAAATCAAAATATAAATCCAATCCAGAGTGAATGGAAAAACAGTTTTATGTGTGTCTCCTGCCAGGAATTTGCTCTTTTTAAACAGACATCAAGCAGCAGAAGGGGATCCGTGTCTAATAGAGGAAATATGACAGGGGACAAATAAGACAAGAAGCTTCAGTGGTTTAATCATGCAAGTGGAAGCTCCGGCTTAGCAAAACAGGAATGAAATCATGAACTTTAAGGGACCAAACTAATAACTATGTCAGTTGTGCAGCACAGTTTTGAGGCCACAAATTACTGGTGAAAGCACTTTCATTGCCTACCTCCACAGACCATAATTAGAAGTACACTTATGAAGAGTGAATATGACACAGAGTATCTTAAAAGGAGTTGAAGCATTTTCTATTCTTAGTGTATACACTTGGCTGTAGAGTGAATAATTGTCATTGAATACAACTGTCAGCATGGGTCATGACACACGGAGTGAGGACTGTGAAGGCAGCTTTATGCTCAAAGGATGCCCCATTCCAGCAACCAAAGTGTCACGAGCAATCTGGCAATAGATTCTGTTTAGTGACACAAAGATCAGATGATCGCTAATAAAGCTTTTCAGTGCTCTCACCTCAAACAAGTATTTATGTAGTTAGAATAAAATACACAGAAAGAATACGGTAGTGCTCGTGATGTAAATTATTTACAGTTAATCCCTTTTCGTTTGGTTTTTCAAGCAGAGCTAAGAAAAACAGGATGCTTAAATGCAGTGTGAATGACTAGCTACCATATTGTGGAGAAAAAAAACTATAGTGGGCTGAATTGTGACAATTATATTTTTTATATTTCATTACTGAGCAAAAAAAAAAAAGACATTTATTCAGTTCACAATTACATGAAATGTGTGAAAAAGTAAAATCATTTAAGAAATATACTTTCTCCATTCCAACACCACTGATTCAGCCTCTTGTCCCCTCTGAGACCAAAGCAGTCCACAGCTCTAAACACTCAAACAAGTATCAAACACTTAGCAAAGCAAGTGCTCACATACAGCAAAGTGAAGTAGCAATGCAGGAGAGGCCCTGCAGCTGTAACTCTGTTCACCGCGAGAATATGAAGAAGGCATTCTCCCTTCATTCTCCTGTGCAAGGCTTCAGTAAGCAAGAATGTCCACATATCAAGAGCATATCACGTCATGAAGGACCGTTGTGTCACAGGGAAGCCTTTCTAGCTAAACACAATAGACTCCTAACAAGCCCCAGGATCCTAAAATTGAAAGAAGTGATCTCACTTCTCTGTTAGCTAATTGTTGTTTCATACTGCAGAAAAGGTTGAGATGGAAATCATATTTTTCTTCAGACTCGCCTGATAAACACAATGCGGCATAAAAGAGCCTAAAAGTGAAGCTGAGAAAGGATGACATGAATACCGAGATTTGTTATTCTAGGCTCAAAACAAAATAGAGCTTCACCTGAGCTGTAGCCATGCTAAACCACTCAGCCAGTTGACTGGCAGTGGACACATTCATATTAGAGTCTAATGAAGCTATCTGTTCATGTCAGATAATAGCAGCTCAGCATCCAGGGCCATTGCTTCCAATTTACATTTCTCAACGAGCCGAGCCCAACACTCAAATTGAGCCGAGTGAGGGAATTTGAGAGCAGAAAATTAGACAGCTCTCATATCGTAGAAGCAAAAAGCCCCCTCCAGCTGCACTTGGCTGAAAAAAAAAATCAGCCCCCACACATGCGCACAAACGCACGTACACTCACAAATACATGCAAAGCACAACAAACACAAAAGACGCATCCTCAACCAAGAAGCAAGACCTGACATACATTGAAACACAAAAAAAGCTATATAACGAGAGGTAGCCAAATGATACAAACACATCAAACCTTCTGAATGAAAGCATATGCAAACAGCACACACTGTATTTGCACATGCCCACCTCTACTGTATGCATTCACTTTTTTAGAACCTGACCAAAACATGCTGTTTTTCCCACACATGCGCATTCAAGCAAACACAAGTGCATACACCAACATTTGCTGACAGTCTTTTTACTGTCTCACTCTCTCTCTACACACACACACACACGCACAGTCAGTTAGCAAGCTAGCGTCAGCCAAGCATATAGCCCTTGCCCCAACAGGGAGTGCCTCTAAACGGGAACTACGAGTATTAATAGCAAACTCAGCCAGCCTGTCTGGGAAGGAGCAAAACATCACAGAGGTAGAAACAGGTGAATCAATATTAAAGCAAACTAAGGCCACCATCAAACACCCACGCTCATAACCTTAACCCTGAGGAATGGAAGACATCCTTTTTTCACTTGCTGCTGACCTATATCACTTGGCATATTATGTGTTGAGCACTGTAGCAAAGGAAGCAAGGGAGGGTACTTTCTGATGTCAGTGTTACCATGAGTAACAGCCAAGATAAAAATAATAACTGTACAAGACAAATTTTAATGTAATTGTCCTCCACTTCAGCCAAACAATTCACAGCTGATGTCGGAGGAGTGAAAGAAGAGTACAATCAGTCAGAGACTCAAGGCAGTGCATGATCAAAGAATCTGTCACCTCCAGAATAGAATACAATAGAATAAAATGTATGTCCTTATCTACTAATATCTACCATCTCACAAAGTGGATGGAGCTTTGCAGCCTGGATCCATGCATCTGAAGGCTGGCAGGCCGCAGTGCAGGCAAAGCAAGGCGACTTGTGTCTGTGTTAAAGGGTGAAGTGTTCACCTCCCATTATGAATTATTCAAGAGCAGAGTCGCTCTGTCTGATGTTGCTGCTGCTTGCCCAGCCCCTCTGCTCCCATTCCTCTTTCTTTCTTTCTTTCTTTCTTTCTTTCTTGTCTTTCTTTCTTTCTTTCTCATATACTTTACATACACACACACAGACATAAAGGCACAGAGTAATACTGCACACTATGATCACACATATCCTGCCCAAATACACAAATCCCTTCACCTAACTCTGAAGCAGAAACATGTTAAAATGAGGATGCCACTCTCCGTCTTCAGCTTAGTGTTTGGTAAGCATACACATCTAAACATAGACATTTAGATGCGGGATGTGCGTGTGTGCATGTGTGTGTGTGCTGTGGGGGGGGGTATTTTGCATGTGCGCCATCACCTCTAAAACGTACCATCGCCCTGAGACGTGGATCAGCCCCAGCGGGACTGCTGCGCCGGGCTCTCCGGGCCAAGTCTCCCTACCGCCGACTAAAAATACCAGAGGCCTCCGGACGTCCTGCAGCGAGTGAGCAGTACACCACCAAAAAGGACATGCTTCACCACAGCACAGAAACTAATGACTTAAAAACTTTAAAAAAAAATTCTCCTAATTATGGGAAATTTAAACAATATCGGATATCTAATGTCAGCACAAAGTCTCCTCGAAGCCTTCTCAAAGTGAAAATGAATCCTTCCCCCTAAATTATATTACTGGGGCGTTTCTCTGTATTTCCTTAAACTTTTCCCTAAAGTTTTACAACATCATTAAGAGCTAATGAAAGCCACACAGTGAAATTAAATAAAAATGTTAGCTGAGGTTTGGTGCCTAGATGGAAAATTAAACGAAGTACAGACGTCAGGTTTCCTTATTAATGGCGAGGAAAGTGTCATAAGTTTGTCGTAATCCTTCTAAAGTTCAGATTTCTTTTCTATGGATTTTTTTTCTTTACTTGTTATTAAGCCCCTGATTCATTTCCTGATTTACCGACAGCTTATAGAAACTACAGCAATATGTCAACGAACTTACAGAAGATTTTTTCATGGCCATCGAGTTTTTAATTTACAAACAGGCCCCCACGATCAAGTGGACTGTTTTGTCATCTCTGCGCCAGGATAGATTTTATCACCCGCAACATATTGGCGCAAAAATAAATAAATAAAAGCCAGTGTTAGAGTCATTATGCTTTGGTCGTATATGCTGGCCTACAGTACAGCATGAAGGACATGAAAAGAAAAAAAGCCTGTCACTGAATCTTATAAAGAGCAATATGTTCTAAATGGGTGTACCCTCTCAGTATGTATGTTGACTGTTCAGAAATTTTTTTTAAAGTCAATATGTTTATTATCTAAATATTCCACGAAGGCTTTATTTACTTAAGAATCTGCTAAACTCCTTTAAGTGCATTTGTACTCTGTGATGATACCTTTTATTTCCTCTGTGTCACGGAGTAACGTGTGTGTGGACCTCATTTTAAAGTTTGTAATAAAATAATGTTGGTCTTGTCTGCTTTGTTACTTGAAGCAATTAATCACGGTAAATGATCGACATGAGTTCTCTTTAAACGTGAGGACTGGCAGTCTAGTCGACCAAAGTAGACGTGCATTTCCATCTGCTGTTTAACTTTAACCCTGGACCAGAGAAACTGCGCTCAGCGCATTCAAAATGGGTTTGCCCTCTCCATATTTGTGATGTACAGGTCTATATGAATTTCTATACAGTGTCCTGTATAGACGAGGCAGCTCGATACTGACACTCTCTGGCAGATTTATGACTTGGGAAGGTGAACGTAAGTGCCTGATTTCTTCATTGTATTGACACTTTTCCTGCTCCAGCTAACTTGCAATCTGTTTAGTCCATTTATCTCTGTGTGTCATTCTCACTATGTCTTTTTTAATTAAACTTTTATCCTGAACTCTTAAACTGCCCCCTGCCCCACTCACTCCCCGTTCTTCTTACTTTCTCCCTTTCTCCAAACGCACAGTAACACACTCCTACCACTGGACTGTTGCATTTTTTAAGGTCAGTGTGTATTCTGCGTGTTTTTTTTGTTTTGTTTTTTTGTTTGTTTGTTTTGTTTTGTTTTTTGGCCATACTAAAAAATTGCCAGGCTATTTTTCAGTCAAATGCGTATATCTGGATTTGCATTAGGCCTGGGTGGCTCTGACTTTCTATCCTGTTTTACCGCAGAACCGCATATTTTCAACATTTTCAAACACCATGAATTAAATCTTATGGTCTCTTGCATTGCGTTAACAGCCAAACAAGTATATTTCCCATAGTTGTGCGTATAAAAACAAAAAATAAATGATTAAAATAAAGTCTTCTTTAGCATTAAACAAATGCTCTACATTTCATATTTAATATTTTTTTTGTTGAGAAAACATCGATTTAAATGGGCTAAAAGACACCGCAAATCACCTTATAAGTTCAGAAGAAAATCCACTGAAACATGACTGACCTGATTAATTCATTCATTCACTAACTGCGAGTAAAGCAAAACTTTTTGTTTGAGAAGTCTCGGATTATAGAACAGATTGTTTGACGTGACCTATAAACTAATGTCCAAAACTTTCCAAACTTTCCCGACAACATCAGCCTTAATCTGGAAGTTTATACGAGATGGGTTTGTCTCTGAACACTCGATTACTGTGGAGTAGCCTCTACCAGCCAAAGTATGCGGACTGATTGCATTACTTTATTGGTATTGACTGTGATCTCTTGGGTGGCCTAAACTGAGACCTCTGAGTCGGCGTGTGTTGATAATTCATACAAAGCACCATTTAAAAAGCAATCGGTGTTAATCGGCTCTATTCACATGCACACATTTTTATTTTTCTTCCGCACTTTTACGCAGAATACCTTTACTTATGATCCCTTACACGGTGTGACATAATCTGCACGGAACTCGACATTATAATAAACTCTGATTTTTTTCTGGCTCTTGTGGAGTGTTTAGGGTCACAGCTCATCTTCAGCATTCGCATTTCGTCTTACTGTCCTTGTTTAACACACACACACACACACACACACACACACACACACACACACACACGACACACACGTACACCCTTTGGCCCCAACATGTTAAAGTTTTAAGATGTCAGGATGCATAGCAATAATTTACAAAGTCCACCAGTTACTCTCACTGTTATGTAAAGGTTTTGTTCTTTCTTGTTTATAGTTTCATATCTTTAAAGAAATTTGCTGAGAGTGCTGAGAGTGGACGTGCCTGCCGTAGCCTATTCTGTCCGGCTTCAAAATACTGCCACAAGCTTATATTCACCTAGAAAGTGAATGAAACTTACAAAGGGATAAAGTGAAACGTATGTGTCGCTCATTTAATATAAAGTCGGATTTAAATGCAATTTTATAAAGTCATGCTATGACTTCTTAAAACGGCCATTTTACAAGATCACAACTGTAGCATTTAAGTCTATTTAGGTCAAAACCACAAAAAAAAAAGAAAAAAAAAGAAACGCCACGTTTTTATGCGCTATGAGAATGTTCTCATATTCTATTTATTGCCTTAAAACCAAGTTAGACTCACAGTTACCCAGTAACTGGGGCGTCTACCCCAAATGGATTCTTGGGTAAAACAGACAGAGGCGAACATCTCACATAAACACAAGTGTCGGAGTTTCTTTACATCCATTCTCGCCGTGATCACGTTGCGTGGCCGCTTTGGGAGCTGGCTCGACATCTCTTAGTTTATTCATCCCCATTTAAACAACTATTAAGCCCCCTTAGTCAAATTATCGGACATCGCGCTACCTTGTCTGCCTTGTTTGGGTCTAGATTCAAGTTAACTCTCTGATTATTACTGTTAGACATCTGATCCCCTTTGTCGGTGATGGCCGGTGTCACCGTGGTGCGCTTTGGATTGTCCTGTGCTGTTGTGGCTATAATTTGGACAGCAAGTCCTCGCCGAGCGCACAGCACTGACCGCGGTATGTGCCGTAGCGCACCATTCATACATAAACACAAGCGCGCTCATACACACAAACACACATGTCCGCAGCCTGAGTTCCCTTACCTTCATTAGGGGGATAGAAGACGGGGAACGCGGGGACAACGCAGGACAATAAAAGAAGTAAAATGAAAAGGAGTGATCGCGGATTGCAATCCATGGCGGCGGATCAGAGACACATAACTCCATGAAGCCACTGACTGATCTGGGAACGTCTTCTCCTCACTCAGCTTTCTCGCTCTCTCTTGCTCTGTCTCCCTCTGGTTGGAGGAGTTTTCCGCTGGGTCCTACAGAGTCTAACAGACATCAAAAAAGTGTTCAAGTTCATCACAGGTCATTTTAGAATTTCTACCACAGGCGTATTTTTGATGACGAATTCAGCTCTTCAGCTTATTGTATAGTCTATTTTAACGAAAACTGTAACATGAATCACTTGGAATGGAAAGCAGGGTCTGAGACAAATGTTAGGGATTAATCTAGAAACAACAGTCAATGCCACGTTTTCCTTACCAAATCGTCCCTTACACTTAGAGAGTGTTTATAATAGATTACATTTGGCTCAGTAACTATTATGACAGAATCTATCTGTCTATCTATCTATCTATCTATCTATCTATCTATCTATCTATCTATCTATCTATCTATCTATCTATCTATCTATCTATCTATCTATCCAACTATATGCTGTCATGGTTTCAATCCTATTTTGGCAAAAACAGAAATCACTGTAAAAGTAAAAAGAACAGTGAGAAGTCATATGGGAGAAGTCAGTAAGGGTATGAAAACACTAGTTTCTCTGATATTAGCTGTTTTCTAAACTAACTTTTACAAATCTAAGTCATATTTAGGCTTCTATTTACATTTAACTTATTTATTCTCCATACTACATAACTTCACACACACACACACACACACACACACACACACACACACACACACACATATATATATATATATATATATATATATATATATATATATATATATATATATATATATATATATATATATATATATAAACAGTGGCTTCATTCTGAAGAAGCAATATACATATTTGTTTATACCCTTTTCCATGTAGCAATAATCACCCACTGAAGGACAACGTTTTATTTATCACTGTGTTGAAGGACATATGCTGTGCTTGTATTTAGTTCTACTGTCTGCATTTTACTTTGAAGGCCATTAGGGGCCCCTGACACCACAATACTTGACGTACACTGAAAAGCTGGGGTGGCAGCCTAACGTCATGGCCCTTGCTGAGACACCAGCTGTTATAGTGGGGGTTGAAGGCTTGTGATGTATGGGAAAAGTTAAAGGACATAGCACACACTGAGGAACAATACCGCTTCACTTGAATTTGAAATAACTGCTTCTGAATATAAATAATTTTATCAGTGTACCAATGAAATATTCAGGATATCACACTCAGAATGTGAAGAAATTGTGAAGAAATGTCTTGTCATACATTCATTTTAGACCAAATAAGAGAAAGCACCCCCCCCCACACACACACACACACATCCACACACCCACCCTGTATTTAAGATTTATTTCATTGTTGGAAAAGGCAGAAAGAGATGTAGTGCCCAGTTTAACTAATGATAATATTATGCAGCCACTGAATTAAACTGACCTTTCAAACAAACCACTGAAGACGCAACTGAATCTGATGTGAACAAACCTATACATTTTACAGCATTAAAACAACTGACTACATTAAATTATTACTTATGTAACACAAGCCTGTAAATTATGGACAGAAGTTTTAATTTTGCCATTTTTAATGCTCAGTAAGTTATATAGTGTGTAGTATGTTCAAACATCCTTTAAAACCAGCTGCTAGTTTGCAGTGTATTATATTTCTAAATATTAGAAGAAAAAAAAAAACCTTAACAGTTAGGCTAAACACCATCAGAGAAATTTATGAGCTTCAGGTTGTCAGTGGATACAGTGAAGAATGATGCCAGGAGGTCTCTGGCTGCATTATTAAGTGACTGTGGCATGTGGATTTACAGCAGGTTTTAGACATGCCAGCCTTTGTCATACATCATCTTCTACATCCCACTAATTCACTTATTACACACTGAAGGAGATTAATAAAAGAGGCTCCACAGCTAACAATCAATTCAAAGGCTGGTCATTCTGGGCTCATAGTTTACAGGGTTTAGTTTCATTGCAGAATCTTCTTCTTTTTTTTTCATGCTACTTATTCATAGAACATTAGCAGAACTATACTCAAAGCTGGAAAGGGAAGAAGCATTCAGGGATTATTTGCTCAACTTTAAACTAAACGTTTTTAGACATTTCATTCCCTACAAAAGAGAGAACTCAAGCAAAAATAGCAAACGCATATTAGAATGAAAAGAATGTGAACAAATTCACGTTTACAATGTGAGTGAGTATGATTTTAACCTGGCATTCAAAGGATCTTCATTCTGATGGTCAAACATAATTACTGGTTATTGTTTTCATTTGGTTGTCTGAGAGGCACTGTCACTATGTTTTTAGTCAATAAACCTGCAAGTTAGTTCAGACTAATTGCTGGAAATCTGTTTCTGATTGTGGTGAATTGGAAGAATGCAATGGGTGCCTCCCATCTATCCACTCCAGCGTTTTTTTCCCCCTCTTCTCAATGAGCGCTTGTCCATCTTGAACTCTTGCCAGTGGAACAATCCAGTATGAGATGGAGGAAAATATTGATTTAAAGCCGCAATTGTAAGTCATCATGTGTTCTGACAAGGCTGTTATAGCGTTCCAAACTCACAGAACAGATGTTTTTTAGAAGCAGCTTTGAAGCTTCCAAGACTTGGCCTTCCTATGCACTAACATACATGCAAACAAACAAACAAACAGAAAAGCTGACTGTGATTATTGCTTGCTGTCAGTACTCTCTTCCTCCCTGTGGTTCTCAGACGGCACATTCCTCCATACGCACAGTGTACAGCAGGAGGAGAAGCCAGCAGGCTGCTGGCATGTAACACTATCCCCCCACACCAAACATCATACCGCGGAGGCCTTCTTACCATTGCCAGCACCACATTCACCCTTTCCCCCATGCTTTTATTTTCTTAGAAGGATTATTTACAATATTATACTCATGCAGACTAAAAGGATACAACTAACATTTTTTTAAGCATCCACTCAAGAGGAATATTAATAATTCTTTTAAAAAAAATTGTTTGGCAATACCATTTGTCAATTTATTCCCAGAAATTGAATGGAGGTGCAATATTTGTTTGAAGCAGTAAAGACGGAATTACACATTCCCCTTCTTGAATTCACAGATAGTGTCAAGTTGATTAAAAGTTGATTTAAAGGAGTCAGAGCATCTGATTACAAAACCTATGAGTTTTTCACAGATGCAACCAATTCCCAGTGAATGCCTGTGCTCTAAGATCAAGCAAAGGAAATCTTTATGCTGGGAAAAGGACGTTAATTACAGCATCACACATGGCGCATTCAATCTTATCGTATGAAGAATGTGTTCAGTTGAGTGTGTCTAACTAAACAGCTAAGCAAAACCCAACTGCCCCTCTATTTCCTGGATTTGCACCAATGAATAATTGGGTTATGGTTCATGTGGCATGTGGCTCTCACCCTTAGAGAGATGACTCTGATAAGTCTGAATGACCAGCCATAACAGAGTGAGACAGAGCAGTGTGTCTTTCTGCATCCAGTCACAAACATGTCCTCTCATATTATTATAGTTCACTGGGAAGGGACGACAAGGACCGAGTTGTAAATCATAGCGGGATAGATTTTTGGGTTGTTTTATGAGTGTGTTTTGATATAAATAGGGAAACGCCTGGACACTAAATGTGACTATTGTTCATTGTTAACACTGTCAATGAACTGCTTCCATAAACAAAACCTCGAATTATATGGAGTTGCTGCACAAATCAGCGTGCTGTTCAATTCATTGTTGGTTTCCTATAGCACAAACACGCAAACTCAAATCAGTATTCAGTCATGTGTGTGCCAGGATCATAAGTAGATCATAGCGGTATTCCCTGAGAGAAACAGCACCATAGTAGCACAAAACAACTGCTGGACACAGTGCTTAAGATCTTTACCTAAATCAAAGGGCCAGCACTACAGTGCAACACTATTCTGCCTCGAGTCAATATGAACATCTTTCCCTAATTTTAACTGAGGATTGCCATTGACAAAAGATTTAAAATACATGCAATACTGCTTTAGTCACTACCAGTGCAAATGGTACTGTAATGTGTTGTCAATGAATATATTACTGGTACATATTTGTGATTTTATGACTTTGTTAGTTAACGACATTTTGTTATTAGATTCATTAAAAAGGTAATTGGTTTCCTTCAAAATAATTTGCTGTTGCAATTCAGTTTTATACAGGCGTCATTTGTCAGAGACAGGCTTATGTTGTTCTGGCGTACCAACCATTTCAGACTAATTAACTGGCAAAATGACAAACACGTAACTTTCCACATGCCTGAGGATTCTCCCTTGGGAAAGCAAATCCATCACGAATTAGCTACAGATAAGACCCCTGCTTACATATATCTACTGTATATGTAAGTCATATGGAACACAATGACAGAGATGTGAATATGCTTTTCCATCAAAAGAATGTACACAAAAACCCGGTCCTACCTGGGAGCATATTTAGCTAAGAAATTGCTCAAAACTAAACAGTCTGACATAAGGGTTTATTTACTGTAGGACAACTAAATAAGGCTAGACCATAAGAGTTGGTAATTAGAGAGCGACGAAACAACATGTGGTCTCCTTGATGGCACTGAGGTTTTGTCACAGGGAGACGCACAAAAATGCAAACATGCAGAAACGTAGGCTTTCTGAAACTCAAAAAGAAAGTTCCTCCCTCGCTCTCTCGCAGACACACGCACACACAACCTCCACTGTTTTTTGGAGACATTCAAGTAGTTGCTGTAAATCTTTAAAACTGCACTGATCATTCATGTGCTTTAAATTTCATGAATATGGATGCATAACTAATTTAATTACATTTAATACGGCATTCCTTGCTGATAATATGCAAAAAATAAATAAATAAAATAATCATATGCACGTTATCTTCAACTCAACTCAAATTGAAAAGCCGTTTTGGCTTGACATGAAAAATCTGTTGTTTCCACAGAGAAAAAAAAAAAACTAATTTGAAACACTTGATCACTGATTTTACTGTAATAATAAACTCATTTCACAGTGTTGCAACATAAGAGTCCTGGCCAAATACTGCCGGAGATAATTAGCTAGAATGAACGGAAGGGTTGTGTTTTGTGGGCTTCGGGGAGACGATTCTGCCCTGATACAAGAATGCACTCATATTAGAATCAGCTTTCTTCAACCTTTGAAGGACAGCGTCCTTACTCCCATCTCACTCCCTATGGTGTTCCTTCTGCCAGTATTGTCTTGGATACCATTCCTCCTCCATCTGCTAGGATTAAAGTTCTGCACACCCCAGCTCACATACCCAAACACCCCAAGACAGATTTTAGAATAATGCCAAATGAGACCTGGATAGCAATGCAATCTACTTCCAAAACAAATTTTGCATCTCAGTTATTTACTTTTACTTAATATTAATAATTTATAAAGAATCAGTAAAAAAAAAAAAAAAAAAACTCAGCATTTGCACTGATTAT
The DNA here is from genome assembly GCA_024447675.2 of Pterophyllum scalare. Lineage (NCBI taxonomy): Eukaryota > Metazoa > Chordata > Actinopteri > Cichliformes > Cichlidae > Pterophyllum > Pterophyllum scalare. Next base: position 74,275 of record JAMQGT020000368.1, on the reverse strand, counting down.
TCTTTCAGAGTGTTGCTAGACTGTATTATAAGTCTTGGTGTAAAAATGTGTATTGTTAAGGACTAGCCAGCATAATGTCATCAAATGAATAATGACAATCATGCCTCTGTACTTCCCTGTGTGATTTCTAATGATTTCACTCTGAGAGCAGCATACTTCATTGGGAAGACAGCTCCAAAGAAGGTTTGTTGCTGCACTGTTGCAGAGACACTTAACTAAAATATTCAGGAGAAAAGCACCTTAATTATACAGATGACAGAGTAGAGGCCCTGAAGTTGTGTGCATGAATATGTGTCACTATTGCACAGCTTGCAGAATAGCTGCTAATTGGCTAATGGCTCTACAGACCGTTCACTTTCATTGGGTGCATCTTTCTTGTTCTGTGGACTGTTGCTGTACTTTTTTATTTTTGATATGCAAATGCACACACACACACAAACACACACATGCACATAGTGTGTGTATATATTTGCACAGCATAAACATACGCAATACACAGGGATGCACAGTTAGAGTAAACAGTCAGTCACAATTCACATCAACAAAAACAGAGGTGGGTGAATTGTGCTAGTCTCTTGTGTTTAATTCTTGTGCAGATGCAACAAAACAAAGACACACACACAGACACACACATACTTGTTGCTTGCACGCTGCCAAATCTACTAAATGAGGTGTTCCTCTTTAATTAATCATGGCTGCTTATAAGGTTACCTGAATAACAGTTCAAGCTGTTGAGCCAAAAGAAAGACAGCTGGAGCACTGAGTGACACTGAACAGTGTCGCATATGTATTAATTATATCACATTAATATGATTATTTCAGCCCTTATTCATTAAATGACACTCTTTCAAACCGTACACTTACACTGAAGGTTGATTTAGCTGTGTAAAGAAAATGAATAGGGCTCTGACATAGAAGAAACTGCTGTAGATACAGAATGGCAAGAGGATTAATGTGCCTTTTGACAGATGATGCAAAACAAGTACTGCTTTGAGGCTGGCCAGTTGCAAGCTAAAGCTGAAACAGGACAGGATGTAAAGCAAAAAAAAAAAAAAAAAAAATCCTAGTAATAACATCTTTTTCCAAGATTGTGGACCTAAACTACCCTAGTTTCTGTCATCTGCTTCTAGTCTGCCTGTGGAGCTGTAACAGTTTGGCAAGCCTGGTGAAAACCAAGCCTATGGGTGTGGTTCACAGCTACAAATTTAATCCCAACTGCATTAGTAAAACCCTGTGTTGAAACATTATGAGTGTCCTGGCTAAGTCCTTACTGGAGGTCTCACGGGAATGTTGTTTTGTTTGTGGCAACACTCTCGAGTGTGCTACTATGCATAAAATGCAAATTACAAGCCCACTGGAAACCCAGCTAGACATTTCTTCCAATATAGTTATTCATTAGTCAAACGAGGAGGTAAACATTCCAACCACAACATATTTCAACTACTTGAAACTGTAAGGCAGTGTGTATTGTACTTCACAGAAGCAAAGATAAACTTTTCTTATCATAAAAAGCCTTTAAGGAGTAATGAGATTTATTACTGCCTTTAGCTACACTATTGACTGAAAAAGTTTCAAACCACCACCTTTTACATACTGGACGGCGCTTTGAATGCAGCAATAAACACACATTTACAGGGCACTTATGGATCATTAAAAGCTTTAGAGAAACTGCAGTTGTTCATGTGTAAGCAAGCAAAACTCTTCCACAGAACTCAAAAGTACAACATTTGAGGGAAAGTGATGCTGAGCTGCTGATGTGAGCAAGTGAATAATTGGTGTGCTTCTTGGACTGAGGGTGATTGTGTTTGTTCAGTTGAAAATAATCACCTCAACTCATAATAAGAGGTTGTCACATCCATGATTATACATTGCTGATGATGCTCAAACTGCTTACTCATCAAATTAACTTGCACACTCAGACAAAAACAGCCACGAATGAATAATAAGACATTGTATCGCTTTCCCACAGAGAGTCTGCTGGATGTGTTCGTGCTTTTCTAGCTATATGGTTACAATAACACTTCAAAGATATTAAGTACAACCAGAATCAGTTTAATGTGCTTGTATTAAGAGGTTCTAAGCTGAAACTCTTGAAAACAAAACCTAATTGCTCCCTTTTCCTTCGTAGAAATTTGAACCAGCTTGTTTGCTAGCTTTGTGTTGTAATGAAATAAATGATCTGCCCAAAGTTCTGACACATGAAAACTTTTATGAATTATTGAAAGCTACGGTAAAGTATAGGTAACAGCGGTTAGCAGTGCTCATCACAATCGACCCTGTTCCCGTAAAACCCACATGGCTCTTCATCATGGAACAGGTATGCTGGCAAGCATTAGTGTATTATTTGTCAGCACAGTCAAAGTATGCATATCCTCTGGAAACACATGGTTACCATCAGCACAACTCAAACCACAAAACCACAGTGTTAGTCTAATCTCTAAATGCCGTGTGTAATGGACTCTGTGTCATTATGCTGCTTTGCTTTATGACACACAAAACAGCACAATGTATTTATAGCAAATTCAGCCAGAATACCGAGTGGGAAAACCTTCATCAGTCATCACAGCATGTCTGATGCTCTTCCTGGCTTATTTAAGACCTTTTGAAATAATTCTGAGGAGGCTTCACATGCTTTTGCTAATAAGCACACTCACCGGCTAAATACAAGTTTGAGCAAGTCTTTGCGTTTTTGCGACTGGCTTCTCTCTGTGTTGGTTTGGAATATGAGGTTAAGGCATGGCTGAACCGCTATTAGCTTACACCACTTCTCTAAGTGTCTCCGACTCATCTTTTCCACTACAAAGAATTTCTGAAAGCACAGAGATTTTGCCTGAATTATTATATTTTGCTGGAAATTGCTCAACTTGCTAAGATAGTTGTAGACTAAAACAGTGGAGGAATCTATGTGTGAACTTTGGAGAGGACCTTCAACTTGCCTCTCGTGTGTGTGTGTGTGGGGGGGGGCGTGTTAACTGCATGTGAGAGAGTGCAGAAAGTATTGAGAAGACAACAACCCAGAAAATTACTCTGAGCAGCCAGCTGTTTCTGAATCTCATCATAGGAATGTATCAACACGCATATTTCTGGCACCAACCTCCTATGGTGCCACAAATATTTCTGTAAAAAGAATAATCATACAACTTTCCCATCTACGTGTATGAGCACTAGCTGCTTATGATGGGTATTTTGAGTTTTCCTTTTATTCGGATGAATGCAGAAATGAATTATTCTTGCACATCTGAACTTCTAGGGAGGAGAAGGTGTTTGATCCCTTCTAATATATGGATGATTGCAATACACTGTGATTCAAATTATGAAGCATGTACTCATCCTCAAAAACACCCTATACAGTCCAACTGGCAGCTGAAATGCTCCTAATTGCAAGGCACAAACAAACATGAAAAATGAACCAACTGTGCCCAATTAGGAGATATTTTTTGCTTTGCATTCTGTGGTTCTATGGATGATTAGCTGCCTGTTCAGGTAAACAGTTAGAAAGGAGTACATCTAAAGTGCAGAGAGTTAGGTCAGAAGTGTGGCTCCAAAATTTGCTGTGAATTCTGGGAGTTGTGCTACATCATCCTGTAGGCTTGGAGTGTTAATTATACTCAGTAGTTAATTGAAATTTGAGGATTATCTTTTCTGTGCACACGAGTTAATTGTGTAATATAGTTCTGTCTTGCAGTTAATAGCATGTTTTCTCTTGTCCAAATGCTTCATTATTGTTTGACGATGACAGGGATTAGAAACCCACAATGAGAGATGACTAAGGGTGCTTTCGAATGGAAAACAATTCCTGCTTTCCACTCCCTTCCACCCCACGTCTTATTTGAAAAAGATTACTACAAGTGATTTGTTTTATGACTAAAAATGTGATCTATTTCTTTGTGTACATGGACGCTATTCGCCCCTTTTTTGTGATAGTCAAAATAAATTATAGAATAACTTCACTGTAAAAAGTGTGTCAGTGTATATTTACTGCATACACTTGGGGTAAATGGACTGGTACTACTCTGAGCACTCAGTGCTTTATTAATACAAGTCTCATTCACACACACATTCATACAAGCACTTTTTTCTATAACCAAACCATTTTTTTAACCCAACAGGCTCACTCAAACTCTGATGGATACATAGCAAGCAACTCAGGCTTCAGTATCTTGCCCAAGGATACTTGACATGTGGAGCCACGGATTGAACCAAATCTTTCCGATTAGTAGACAACTTCTTGACCCACAGCTGCCCAATATCTGCCCAGTAACTAATAATCAATTATGAATATATAACTGCCTTTCAAAACCACTCTGGCAGTGTCCATATACTTTAATGTTGTGATTTAAAGCTTGGCCATTTTCATAACAAGCCACTTTTATGGAAAACGTAAATTTAAAAAAAGCTACTCCTCTTAGTAAAAAACAGGACAACACAAAAATGTAGCTCGTAAACATTAGACATCAAAACAAGAACTGCACTACTACTTTTTTACACACAGTGTAAAGTACTCACAAAACTGCAGCACAGTGCTTAACACATTCCTCTGCACAGTGAGTTACAACAATCAGCAAGCTTGTGTCCATTAAGACCTGTTTAATTTGTTCTACAGGCTCAGTTTCTCTTATCCACTAAAAAAGGGCAACAAGCTAATGTTTTAACAGGAAAAACAGGTTGCATTAAAATGCTGATTTCCTATTTATGCCTACACAGCACAAATTACAGTATATAAGTTGTAGATTCAAATAAATGTAGCATTAAGTGAGCTACAGTAGTAACGTCTCTTCTAAGGTTGTAGATGAGGCCTAGCTCACACAGGCCTTCAGAATGGCCAGCAAACCCCAGCAACACCAATTTGCTAGGAAAAAATGTGTATTCCCCAACTGGTGTGAGTGGTTGCTGGAGCTTGCAATCACTATTAAAGCATGGTTAAATCAGTTGCAAAGTGGTGCTACACCAACAAACTTTTTGTGATTGCTTTAGTCTTTAGCAGATTGCTGCAGTCGTTCTAGTTTGCATGACACTGATTTGTCTGCAAAAAGTCATCATTTATTGTCCAGTCTATAGTGAAACTTGAAGAAGTGCAACGCCAACCAGAAACTGAGAACATTTGCGGCAACCAACATTCAAAAGGCAGATAGTCTCCATTAATGTTTTGCATCACATGTTCCAGTTTCACTACCACTCAGTAAGTAGTTTGCAAATGCTTGGTCAGCAGGTCAGTGTCTTCCATCAAACTACTGGTGACCACAGCAACTGGTTTATGACCAAAGCAACAGCAATATACAGTACCTCTTTGTTACCAATTTCATGCTAGTGACTGCCAGCACTCACCAACTGGTCACAGAATACACACTTTTCCCCAGCAAGTAATGGTTACCAGAGAATCGCTGACTGTTCTCTAGACATGGGTGAATGAGGCTTTAGCACTCAATTTCACAGTGACTGCCAGCAACCTCACAAATGGTTGGGGAATACACATTTTTCCCTCGTGACCAGTAGTTGCCAGATGGTTGCTGCCAGATTTCTAGACCTGTGTGACTGAGGCCTTACGCATTCAAAACTAGCACGCTAATGGTTGCTAGACGACAAGGATTACACAAACACAAAACATTAAAAATTTGATACAAATATCCTGTGAACCAACATCACCAAAGCTTGTGAATATTACCATTGGTTAACTTGAAATTCATTGGATACTGTTAATTAGTTTATCCCCAAATGTATGCACTGGTTAGAGGCCTAGATTTTGGGAAAAAGTTATAAATTTGGGGGGTAGGGGCAAATAAACTTTAAATTTAGATTAAAAAAATTCAGCCTCAACATAAAGTGATTCAGGTTAAGTCTTATTTAGGTATGTGTTTAGGTCTTATGTGCTCTGTACACACACACACAGAGAAAAATCTACTTTGTCATAGTAATTAAAGTACTTGTACTTCTTTCTTTTAATTTTGCCTGAGCAGCAATTCTCTATGGCCTAGGCCCACTAATCATAGAACAACTCAACACCTCCCTAGACTCTGCCATCACACTGAAAATTATTTGTACTTACTAATAATACATTTCCCATGTGAAAGTGGGTAAGAACATCCCTTGTGTACAGCATACAAAGTTTGCGTAAGTGAACATACAGTAAAAATCCTACTGTAATCCCAGAGTGCAACAACACAAAAGGGCAAGCACTAACACAAAAACATGCAGAATGCTGTACATATCTTATGATTGTGTAAGCACACAATACACTGAATTAGCCTGAGGTTCCTGGCTTGCATGTATATACCAACTAATATTCACTTGATTGCATATTAGACAGACTTAAGCATTGTGACACAGGCCCAGTGGCACAATTTCTCTGACACACAAGCTTAGCATCATGGCATCCATTACCTTGCTTCCAAATTACTATTTTCTTGTAACTTCACAGCAGACCTGCTGTCATTAATTGGGGCTGGCCTTAAGCCAAACATGCTCTTTTCTTCCACAATCTGTGCAACAGTGCACATGACTATTGGTGGCTTTCTTCAGTCATTATCTCAGGTCAGTGGAGTGTCTAACAAGACATGGCATTCACACATAAAACAATTGCAGTTTCACTAATTTTAGATGCGTTGATGCACCAGAGAAGAGATGTTGTTTTGCAAAGTTACAACTGCAGAAACAAGTTTTCTTTTTCTTTTTTTATTGCTTAGTTTTTTCATTGCTATCACCTGGACCAATAGACTAATAGTGCATGGGAAACACATCAGATACACTTACCAGGGTTTGGTTATTACTGAAAAGTTTATAATGCAAACACCTTTATTTTTGGCAAAAAGAAATAGGATTCACACAATTAAAAGGAAACCATAAAAGAGAAGAGAGAAAAGGAGGACACACAGAGACAAGAACAAGACACACACTATTGGAGAGACAAGACAATGCAGTAATGACATGCAGTAGTGGCATATAAATGCATGGGAAATGAAAAATTGTGAGTGTAGAAGAAATCCATTCTGCATCATGGGAAGTCCCCCAGCAGCCTGAGGCGATTGTAGCAGAAATAAGGGCTGGTTCAAGGTAAACTGATTCAGCCCTGTCACTTTTGTATATATATAAAAAAGGGAAGTTTTCAACCTGATCCTAGAAGTCAAAAGGATGTCTGTCCAATCTGGGAGCTGGCTCCACCGGAGAGAAGTCCCTCCCGGTCTACTTTTAGAATCTCTAGGAAGCCTGTAGTCTGAGAGTGAAGTGTTCTTTTAAGATTATATGGTATTGGGAAGTTTTTAGGATATGATGGGGACTGATACATCAAGGATTTGCATGTGAGAAGAATGATTTTAACTTCAATCCTGGAATTGAAGAAGTCAGTGAAGAAAAGCCAATATGGGAGAAATATGATTTTTCCTTCCAGTCCCTTTAGTACTCTCACTGTGTCATTATGGATCAACTAAAGGCTTTTCAGGAAGATTTTGGAACTTCTCCATAATACAGAATTACAAAGGTCCAGCCCAAAACTAACAAATGCATGAACAAGTTTTTAACATGACTCTGAGAGAGGATGTGTCAACCATCTTCAAATTCAGCTTCAATAAGCTCTCCCATACACGACGCTGGTGAGAGACCGGCGGAGTTTGGAAGTGATGTTGGCTTTGGCCTTCTACAGAGGATTGATTCAGTGTGATTAGCGGTGCCATGCTGTCTGCCAGAGTACTCAGGCACCACTTAGATTCTGTTCAATTTCCCAACCCACCCAATATTACACTTTCACTGTCCTCCTATCCCTTCTTTCCTCCCATCCATTTGAGGGTGTGCCAGGGGCAGAACCACATGGGCAGTTTCACAGAGAACAGCATTTTAATTGCCCTGAGTGAAAAAAGTCCTCAACTGACCTGTGTGGTTAAATGAAGAAGGACAATACTGACCTCTTTTTCCACACATAATTTGCCCTGTCTTTCTTTCCATCCTTCCTTCACTGCTTCCTGTCCTCCAAAGTCAAGGCCATTTCAACCCTTGCCAGGCTGAAGAATTCAGCAGCATGTCAGACATCTCACTTTAACACACTACCGCTCCCTGTTTTTCTCTTTTTCTCCCAGCCTCCCACCTCACCATTCCTCAGGCTTTCACGGAAAATCACCATATTTTGTTGTGCCAGAAGTTACATCCTAACACTGCAAGACATTGAGTGGGAGCTGAGATCTTCAAGAAGGATTATTTTGCTTCCTTCCAAAGTAACAAATCATGATACGGACCATCCAAGGAAGGGCAGTGCCATTCCTTCCTCTGGCCAAATAACACCAATCAGGGCAGCTAGTGTGTTAGGATGCCTGTTTAAGGATTAACAGGCAACAAGTTACTCTGAAATCATCTATGGGTTTAAAACAAATACTGGATCAATCAGTGAAAGTAAACCTATGTTAGTTTGATCAACGAGAGTAATTTTGAATGCTCACACTGATGCTGGAGTAGAAATCTGAGATTCTGAGACAAATGTTACATCTCTACATTGCCATTATTTATAATAATGATATTAGTAATTGTCTAACAAGTTTACAAACACAATTTTTTTTCAGTCAATTCCTGCTTAGCGCCTCAGATGATCACTGTAATATCAGTCAGTGACAAACTCTTACATATGGTTGGCTGGTATTTAGCTTAACATATGGAAAAACTGATATGCTGGCTTAAATCATGCAGGCTTAAACATATGCAGGCAGACTGCCAGAACAGTGGGCCAAAATTTAGACAGCTTCTACCAGAAACATGCAGACTCCCACCTTCATCCCTCATAGCCATTTATGTTCTGTTTGTTTCTCTCTGATCACTTATAGATTTATACCAGACCACCTGTGCGGTTACAAACCAAGCACATGCACAAACAGTCACACACAAAATAAAATCTGCCTCCCTGCAGCAGTGATTCGGTAAAGGAAGTGCTATGATTGATGTCTAAACAAAGAGGAACAAATGAAACCAATCAGAACTAATCAGGAATGGCAGCCCAATACAGCGGAAGCTGAGCAAACATAAGGAATATGTCCGCAGGTTGATAAGGATGCAGCTACATCCTCTGATTACAATATCAGCATGCCGTACTTTGTGCAATCTGCTTCACCGTGAGTCTCACTTCAGCGTACAAATGTTTACCTTTAGCAGCGGATGATTAACAATGACTTTCATGGGAAATGCTGCAGATGAACAATGTTTTACTGACAACATTCATGTAGTGTTTTTGCTAGAGATGGTGCAGAAGTAAACAAACTGATTCTCGTTTTTCCTCACACTGCACAGCTAGAAGCGAATGTTAAAACTGTAGAATGTGAACTGTCATTTGATGTTTTCAATAAGATAATTTAATCTCATGAGTGCAGTGCATTTGGACTCCAAACTGGTGAATAATAAATGTAAGCTGGCCTATGCATCAGATTGTTTATTACAATAAGACACCTGGGAGTCAAGTAATTAAATGAAAATAATATGATAATGGTTGCATTAAAGCGCTGTCCATGGAGATAAATCTTTGAATGAGTTAAGAGCATTGCTTTTTATTATAAAATACATTAAGACTTTTTATCTGAATCTTGTGGAACCCTTCTCTAACTCAGTGTAACTCTGTCCTGCACAACTTCACTGTTTTGGCTTCTCACTTTTTTTTAGAGTGCCTTTTCTGGCTACAGCAAGCATCTGCTGAAAAATAAACTAAGACTAGAAGGGCACTCAGTAGAGCACCTCGCCCACCCCAGATTTTCTATGTGCTGATACTACGCTGCAATAGATACCACCCAGTGTTCTCATACTCCATCATAAATAATTTTCAGCATTTTGGTTCATAAGATCTGGACTCCTCCTTCAATCATAAACAAACTTTGCTATATGGCAGAACATGTGGTCATGTAGCACCCTAATTCTTTTTAGACAATTCTGACTTACCCTTATACGGTTAGATGCAAATATGTGAATATTTGCATCTAACCGTATAACCGATCCAGATCCCGATCACCATCAAAATGTAATCAATTAATCAAGTTCCTTCTCCCAGCAACTCCAGAAATTTCCATCTAAATTTGTTCATATATGTATTTAGCCATGCTAAAGTAGGGAAAAGTTTTAAATAAACTGCAGTTCAGTTATCCACAATGATTAATTTTAATGAGAGAGGGGTTTTAGCTTCTTTATTACTGTACAAAAAAGAACAGCTGGGGAACTCTACAAAGCTCAGAAAGTAAAAGGATTCAAGAAACATGAAATAAATAAAAAGAAAGAAATTAGCAATAAAACAGGGTGGGTATCTCTTAATGGTTTCAAAGACATGAGCAGAATATAGTAATTAAGTGTTGCCAGAGTTAAAGTAAAAGAATTGCAGAAAACCTTTGATTTTGATTAGAAACAGGGGATTGCTGCAATATTAGTGAGTTTGACTTTGAATGACTTTCTGCAGTCTGAAGGTTTTTCACGAATTTCATTGTAATTATGTTCCGCATGTTGATAACAGATGTCTCTTCTGTCAGCCAGTTACTGGCATTGCAAACTGCCAGTAATAAAATGTAGTAATAGTAACTGTACCATTAACCATGTGTCTGCGGCGAACTTAGTCACCCCTCACAACAAACACACATACAGTATATGCAAACACATTAACACGTAACGGTGGTGCAGTTACTCATGCTTAAGAAAGAAAACTGTTTGTTTAAGCAACCACTAAAAGGAAATTAAGTGAAACTCTATGTTTCTCAGCTCTCAGACTCACGTAAGCCATACAATGCACAAAAATGCACAAATCACTTCAGGAGAAACACAAACATGTTTCGTCCAAAAGATATCTTTTTGGGGAGGGATTTTAATAATTATTATTATATTTATCCTTGGCATGCGACATTTTAAAGATGACAGCAACGCATCCCCAAGAGAATAAAATTTGGAATACAACCACAAAGGAGCAGTAACCCATCAACACACCTGACTGTGCTATCAGGAGGCAGGGTGTGCACTTGGAGCACTTGGAGTTTAAATATTAGTGGAGTTACAGTGTTTTGTTCTGCAGACTCTACTTCCAAACACACAATATCAAAAATAATATTAGTATAATGGAAATTTCAAAATACAAAGTTCCAGTTTTAATTTCAAACTTTTAAATTAATTTTTTTTTAACCAAAAAATGTCCAAATTGCAAGGATTAAGCTGTAGATGTTCAAAGCAAAGGTAAAAGCCGAAGCACAACTTTATTTGCTTTAATTTTCACTGCTGGCAGTGGAAGTGGCACTGGCATTTATGGCTGTATACATGGTAATCTATGTGCTCAAATGCAGCTAAACCTATTAATTTACTTGTATCAAAGAGATATAGTACTTAATAAATTTATTAGACTGCCACCCAATGCAAGGTTTATGTCACAGCTGCCCTAAATTAACAGTACTGGTAATTACCAAAATCAGTTTTTAGGTTTTAGTGATGGTTAATTCACCAGTATGTGCAAGCATTTTAGTGAAATTAAAATCATATTTTAATGCAAAAATATTATTAATGTTGTTATCAATGAATTTTCAAAATTACTGTTTTACAAAAAAACATTAAAAAAAACACTTTTTTTTTTTTATTAAGATGACAAATTACAGTTATTCACTTGCATTCCTTAACAGAAAAAAAATGTTTTGCAGTTGAATGTTATGCTTGATAATTTCTTGGAGAAGTCAAGTGTGCCAAATCAAATTTGGGTATAAAAAGATGAACTCAGTTCAGTGAATTCAGCATTTTTTTAGTTTTAAAGTTTTTTTTTTACAGATTTCTAAAACTTTTGTTCTTTCCTGTTTTTATGACAGGTGGTCTAATAAATTTGTAAATGACTGTACTTCAATAAACATGCCTACAATGCAATCAAAGAACTTTTCAGATGTAAAAGTTGAAATATTGCTGAGTAAATCATGTTATCACAACCAAAAAAATGTATTTCCTTTTTGTATGTATGGTGCCCAAATCAGATTAGCCACTGCATATATTACATCCTCATAGAATACCTCTTAATCTATATTTTGTTCTCTCAATCTAAAGTGAAATTATCCTTCTTCATATCATATCTTGCATTCTTCTGATACTTCTTATCATATTCATCCCAGAGTAGTGAGGGTATTTGGTTCATAGGCTTTGATCTTGCTTTTGTGATGCGTTGTCCTGTTTGTGCACATAAGTGTTCTTGTTGCAGACCACTCCCAGTGTCCCATTAGATTTTAAAGCACCCATTACAAACTATGATAATGCTGGTACTCTATCCAGTTATCTTACTCTAAATAATCTGGCATATTGTTAGTACGGGAATCCTGCAACACTGTGTAAACAACACGATCAAAGCACATCAACACAGTTGCACGAGGAAAGAAACAATGACTCATGTCACCTGGTAACAGCCGTTGGCCATGTTTTAACCAGGCACTGTCTCAATAAAATGGGCTGAAAAGACCTGTGTTTGTTTGTGCATCAAAGACATAATCCCCGGACAATTTCATTAGTGCAATTTTTTTGTTACTACTTTTGTACTTGTTTCAAGAGATAATTAGTCAAAAAAGCTAAAACCTTCTGTACTTAATAAATGTCACAATAAGAATCACATAGACAATCATGTACAAAAGCAATAATTTCTGAAACTATAAAGTTAACAGATACACAATGATTGCGGTGTCTGTATTTCTTTTATTCCTTTTCTTTCTTTGTTCTTTTCAAAAAATCAAGAGCAACACTGCAATTTACTGGCTGCAAATTGCATTTCTTTGCAATCGTACCTCCTCACACGGCAGTCAAAACCACTTTAAAAGGACTTCCATTTGTAAAACTTTGAATCCTAACCAGCTAGTCTTCACTTCAGTTAAAGTCATTAAGGCCACATGCCATCAGTGAACCACCTTGGAAAGAAGTACATCCTGTTTTTCCAGACAATCACAGTATTGAGTTGTTCTCCCAATAGGCTTTTCCTCTGCTCCAGACACGTTAAGTCATTACACAGTGTGAGGACGATGAAGTCTCCCCTGGAGGTGGTGAAGAAGTAAATTGGAACTGAAGTGAGGGGTTCTGTGTCCACGGTGCAGAGCAGGGTCCGGACAAACCCTGGGGTCTTCAGGCCCTTCGTTAGCAGACTGGCCTACATGTTTTCATTTGCTGGCAGACTGCAGGAGGTCAATTGCTGCTAAATTACAAGCTTTGGCTGGGAAAACAGCATGCAGATAATTAGTTCACTCTGCCTGTCCACACGATTAGGTTTTCTGAAAAACATTCTAAGAGATGATTCAGGGCTCCAGTGCTGCAATTAGACCTACATTAGTCCAGCTTTCGTGCCTGCATGTGGATCTGTTGCTGAGGGGCAAGTGGGAAGCATGAGAAAGAAAAAAAAACCGCTGCTCAGTGTTTAATACATAAAAACATATTGTGTCTGATACAGCAGCAAATGTGAGAACCTGCATTATGTGAATTCAGTTGAAATTACACATAGTATTGATGTCAGTCTTCTACTCTTGAATATGGTGAATAAAAGGTATCTTAATTTCAAGTCTTTAACAAAATACTATGTATCCTAAGCTTGATTTAAATGATGAGTGACAGTTTCTTACATTCATGCTAAATTTGTCAGTTTTATGTATTTATTTTGCATTTTAAACTTGTCTAACTGCTTCTTTAGCAGGAGATTGTGTGTGTGTAAGCATGTGTGTCTGCCTGTCTTTCTTTCGTCTTTATAGACCCCACGGACATTTTTTCCATAACATATTTAATAGGCAAACCAAAGAGAATATGGCATTTTTTTGGCAATTTATTGCTTAAAAATGTATTGTGCAATTTATTTATTTAGGGTTTTTAGCAGAATAAATCACACTGATGATGTAGAAGTCTCAAAAACTCATAAAAAGCACATGCAACAAATATGGTACACTAGGTGTTAGGGGGTTAAGTTGAAAAATAATCATATAATATGAATAATTATAGGTACAGTGGTGTGAAAAAGTGTTTGCCCCCTTCCTCATTTTCTGTTTTTTTGCATGTTTGTCACACTTAAGTGTTTCGGAACATCAAACCAATTTAAACAATAGTCAAGGACAACACAAGTAAACACAAAATGCAATTTGTAAATGAAGGTGTTTATTATTAAAGGTGAAAAAAAATCCAAACCATCATGGCCCTGTGTGAAAAAGTGATTGCCCCCTAAACCTAATAACTGGTTGGGCCACCCTTAGCAGCAACAACTGCAACCAAGCATTTGCGATAACTTGCAATGAGGCTTTTACAGCGTTCTGGAGGAATTTTGGCCCACTCATCTTTGCAGAATTGTCCTAATTCAGTTACATTAGAGGGTTTTCGAGCATGAACGGCCTTTTTAAGGTCATACCACAACATCTCAATAGGATTCAGGTCAGGACTTTGGCTAGGCCACTCCAAAGTCTTCATTTTGTTTTTCTTCAGCCATTCAGTGGTGGACTTGCTGGTGTGTTTAGGATCATTGTCCTGCTGCAGAACCCAAGTTCGTTTCAGCTCGAGTACACGAACAGATGGTCGGACATTCTCCTTCAGGATCTCTTGGTAGACAGCAGAATTCATAGTTCCATTTATCACAGCAAGTCTTCCAGGTCCTGACGCAGCAAAACAGCCCCAGACCATCACACTACCACCACCATATTTTACTGTTGGTATAATGTTCTTTTTCTGAAATGCAGTGTTCCTTTTACGCCAGATGTAATGGGACACACACCTTCCAAAGAGTTCCACTTTTGTCTCATCGGTCCACAGAATGTTTTCCCAAAAGTCTTGGGGATCATCAAGATGTGTTTTGGAAAAATTGAGAGGAGCTTTAATGTTCTTTTTGCTCAGCAGTGGTTTTCTCCTTGGAACTCTGCCATGCAGGCCATTTTTGCCCAGTCTTTTTCTGATGGTGGAGGCATGAACGCTGACCTTAACTGAGGCAAGTGAGGCCTGCAGTTCTTTGGACGTTGTTGTGGGGTCTTTTGTGACCTCTTGGATGAGTTGTCGCTGCGCTCTTGGGGTAATTTTGGGCAGCCGGCCACTCCTGGGAAGGTTCACCACTGTTCCATGTCTTCGCCATTTGTGGATAATGGCTCTCACTGTGGTTCGCTGGATTCCCAAAGCTTTGGAAATGGCTTTATAAGACTTTCTAGACTGATATATCTCAATTACTTTCTTTCTCAATTGTTCCTGAATTTCTTTGGATCTCGGCATGATGTGTAGCTTTTAAGGATCTTCTGGTGGACCTTACTGTGTCAGGCAGCTCCTATTTAAGTGATGTCTTGATTGAGAACAGGTGTGGCAATAATCAGGCCTGGGTGTGGCTAGAGAAATTGAACTCAGGTGTGAAAAACCACAGTTATAGTATGTTTTAACAAGGGGGGCAATCACTTTTTCACACAGGGCCATGATGGTTTGGATTTTTTTTCACCTTTAATAATAAACACCTTCATTTACAAATTGCATTTTGTGTTTACTTGTGTTGTCCTTGACTATTGTTTAAATTGGTTTGATGTTCCGAAACACTTAAGTGTGACAAACATTCAAAAAAAAAAGGAAATGAGGAAGGGGGCAAACACTTTTTCACACCACTGTATGTTGGTTACTCTCAAATGAGTTTTTTCATGAGGAGACCTTTTCTGTCTAAGCCAAAAACAAATATTCACATTTGAAATGGAAAGGTTAATTGCACCATTGTCAGGTGAGAGAAACAACACTAACAGACTTTATAAGCAAGCCTGTTATCTCTAATTATCTGCAGCTTATAATCCATAGGATAAACAGAAAGCAATATTTGGGCTGTGGACACAAGGATTTCCTCTCTTATGTACAGAACCGGAGATGCAAGCACAATTATCTGCTACACATCCACGCAGATACAGGAAAACTGCTCACTTTTAAATGCAAGACTCATGCAAGCTAATAGACAAAGCTTGCGCAAATGACTTGCATGCATGCTATAACTGGGCAAACATATTGAATGGGAGAATTCATGCATGTGTGCAGGCTGTGCACAAGGGCATGTAAAACACAACACATATACATTGTTATTCTATTATCTGACCCTCTCGGGTATCTCCATCATACAGGCCTCCTGTGACCTCAGGGGTCAACGCAGGGTGTGTGTCCTCCCCCACAATGACCTTTGTTGAGATTTGCTGAGGAGACCCCCAGGGCTGCTCTCCAGTAAGGACACATGCCCAAACGCACGCACTCATGCTTCACTCACTGCGAAATAAATATATTTAAAAATATATATATATAACAGGTTAACTGTGGTTGTAATGGTCCTGTCATTTATAATGGTTGAGCAGAAGAAGAAAAAACTAAAATAAAGAATCCAAATAATTACTGCTATGCTGAGTGACTTTGGAGCTATACATTTCAACCATATCCGCCCTTTTTAGCCAAACAGTATCAAACTGCATCGCTCTCCCACGTGCATAAACAAGTTATGTGTTGATGTTCAGACATAAATCAATTTATTATTGTCAGATTACTTGGACAGTGTCTCAGTGTCAATCTTAACCATACTTTTTTTTTCTCCAAGAAAATATTATACACAAAGGCAATTTTAACATAATAGTCTAAGTAGTTAATGGTTCATTCTATTCAGCAGTGAAAAGTAAGACTTATTACTTATTATTATTATGCATGTGAGACATTATTATGCAGCCTCAGTCTCCCACAACTGAACATTTCTCAAATGTGCACAAATGCATTAAATTTTTATTAAACTTTGGTTGTGAAAGCATGTAATTTTGGACAAACACTACAAACACTAATGGTTACATGCAGTAAGTTATGTTACAGAATGAATAAAACCATGATTTACAAGAAAATGTGTATCTTATTGTCTCAATAGTATTTGTTGTTATTTTGCAAAATTACTTTCAACTGTGAGTTGTCAGTCCAGAGAATACTTTGTGATAAAAACTCCAAAATAAGACTTTCTTCCAGTCTACTTAACACCGTTACCTTCATTCTCATTGTGCAAAGCCGGGGGTCATTATGGCCCAACCCCCCCACCCCCATCAAGGATTGGCATCCAGTTAATCCAGCAATTGTTATTCATTAGGCCCATCTCATATCTAAGCTTCATCTGTGACCTTTGACTCTTCTGTCGAAACAGATTAGCTCATCATCTCTGGTTAGGACATCATGTGCCCCACCTCAGGGGTCAAGTTCATTATGCACCATTCTAATTACAGATTTACTTTTTTAATTGGATGTTTTTGGTTGAGGTATAAAGGGTCACTCGAAGATGGACTAAAAATTGAAGATTCAAATAAGTTAAACAAACTTTATCATATTATGTGAAATTTAAGAATAAAAAATTATATGGGCGAGTATAGGCTGCTGATTTTGCATACTTTATGCTGAGTGGGTGAGGGTAATGTAAGTAAGTCTGCATGGAGCGCTACTAGGACAAAATGAGTGTCATTGTAAAACATTTCCTGAGACCAGTCATCAAAATAATTGAACCTCTCATTCAAGTGCTTCACCCTGGTTCTCTCATCTATTTCCAATTCGTGTTGCAAAAGCCGCCTTTATCTGGCTGATATATGTGATTGGTGACTATAACTCAAGGAAATGGAGTGAGAGGGATAAGAAAAGGAAAGGAGCGTGAAGAGTAAAGTGAAATATACACCTGACGTTCAGAAAGGAGCATTTCTTTTTTTCTTTTTTTCTGAATTGAGCTGGTAGAAATGGAATATGTAATGAGGTTATATTTAGGGCTTGATAACATGACTTCAGTGAGTAATGAAACTGCAAAGGTGAAGATTCATTACCTGCCACATTATGATTTAATCAAACTGCATGGAATTATATTCATTTTTCTCTCACATGGGACTCCTTCATATGTGGCCTTTCCCCCTTGTGCACGCAATAGGCATGTGGCATTACAGTGAAAAGCTTGGGCCTATAGTTAAAGGTCTGCAACAAGAAGAAGAATCTTTTAATGGCATGAGCATTACAGAGGAAAAAAATGATGGAAATGTTGAAAAGTGCTATTTCAGTTTTGCCAGTTGTCAATTACAAATAAGATATTGGCCACTTATTAAGTCAAATGGTCATGTTACATAATTGAATCAACAGACTTTAATTATTAATGGCATAAATAACTTGTTGAAATAATGTGCAGCCTTATGGTTAAGGTGCATACCTGCTGAGCCCCACAGTAGGCAGCCTTTTGGCAGAAAGGCCATTTAGCAGAATACACTAAAGGGACACTCCCCTCACTCTTTTTTTTCACAGCCTTGTGAATCACCAACTGCAATGTTCTCAAGGAACATACTCAACATGGCAAAATCAGATACATCTGTGAGGCATATCTCACAACCACTCAAAACTATGCTGCTGTCACACAAATTAGAGTGCTTTGCAAAAATCTTGAGCCACCATTTATTTCTTTATATTTTGCCAGAAAATGGGAAACAGGTGCAACAATTTATTGAACCATTTGCAAATATACATGGAAATACAGCATATAAGGCAAAAACAGGGTCTGTACAGTGCTATGAAGCTTGAAAGTCAATATTTATATAATATATGGCCAGTTTTTTTCTTCACTGCAGCCTGAACTCTCTTAAGTGAAGCACTCTTGTCATGTCATAGGGAAGTCTTCAGGAATAATTCTCCAGATTTCCTGAAGGACATTTCAGAGCTCTTCTTTGGATGTTGGCTGCCTTTTGTTCTGTTCTATGTCAAGATGATCCCACACTGCTTCAATAATGCTGAGTTCTGGGCTCTGGGGAAACCAGTCCATGACTGATAGCATTCCATTGTAGATCAAAAATCAAAAATTTGATCAAAAATCAAAAATTTAATGGCACTTTTCTGCATTCTTAATTCCATCAGCTTTGACAAGATCCTCAGCACCGTTGACTGAACTGCAGTCCCATTTCATGACAAAGCCTCTGTCGTGTTTTACAGATGGCTGTAGACACTCATTGTTTTACCTCTCAGTTGACCTCCTCCACACATATTGACCACAGTTTGAACCAAAAATGTCAAATTTTATCACTTCATAGTACAGTACCAGTCAAAGGTTTGGAATTGGACTCATTCACCTGAATGGGTGAGTGGTATTATACTGCCACTGATTTTCAGTATTTTCTTTCTGTTTTTTAATGATGTAACATTCAAATACTCTTCATCTGGTGTAAGCAGTTTTTTAGGCCTGGCACTTCTTTTGTCATCCACTTGTCCAGCATTCTCAAATCTTAAAAAATAAATAAATAAAACACTGCAAACCACGATGTATTAGTGAAGTTGGTTAATGGCTCTTTGGAAATCACCTTGTTGAGGCACATCTACTATTTTATGCCTGTCAAACTTTGTTATCTTCATAGATTTAACTAAAGAAATGGGAAGAAATGATATGTTTTTGCATCAGGCTGCTAGAAACAAAGTGCCTAAAGATAAAATTTAAAATTGCTTCTCTGCTAAGTTTTCTGTTCTGTGTAGACAGAACACTGGGTCATCCCATGAGTTAGGTGCCTTTTTTATGCTTGAATTATTCATAGGTCTACATTAAGTGGCTTAACAAACAAAAAACACATTTATGTAAAAATAGTCATGTACAAGGACTGGACTGAAAATCTGTGAAAAAGAGCCAATGCCCAAAGAAAAACTTTGAAAGACCTTTATAAAGTCTGGAGAACTATTGCTCAACTTTAAAAACTACCATACCTCGTCCCAGCCAAAATGATCTATGTGCTGATACTACGCTACAATAGATACCACCTGATGTTATCATATTCTATCATAAATCACTAGATCACAAAGACTAGAAAGCTGTTTTGAAAGCTGCAAAATATAATTTTATATTTTCATTTAAGAGATCCACATGAGCAGATGATAGCATATCCTTAAAAAAAAAAGAAAGAAAGAAAAGAAAAACAAACATTCACTGAGATGTAAATTGTATATGTGTATAGGATTTTTGTGGACAGTTTGCAGTTGACTTTGCATTATTGTATTTTAATTAAAAATAGAAAAAAACAATGAATTATCAACTGTCATTGCTTATACCTGAATACCAAATGACATCATAATAGATATGAGATATGAATTTGAATATTTTGCCAGTGATAAGATGCTAATTTTTGAAATTTTTTAAAAAATGTGGTGAACCTTGATCTTTGACCCTGAAAATGAAATCCTAAGTTCTTGAGCCCCCAAGGAATATTTGCATACAGTTTCACGAATTTTGGTTCAAAACCTTTTTTAAGTAGCAGAAATATGTGAGTATTGTCCCTATCTTACATCAGTAAAGAATCCTTTAAAAAAATCCTGGATCTAGATGTGACCTGGCTCACCAGCAAAATTTAATTGTTACTTGCACCACCAACAACAACTCCAGAAATTTTTTATCGATCTGTTCATAAATTTCCAAGTTACCCTGCTAACTTATATATATATATATATATATATATATATATATATATATATATATATATACACATATACATATATATATATATATATATATATATATATATATATATATATATATATATATATATATATATATATATATAAAAATATAAAAAATTAAATCCATTTACAGTTTTAGGTGAAAAAAGTTTTTTTGAAAGACTTTTCTTTTTCTGCTCTTTAATTGGTGACAATAATGTTGATAAAAGCAATATAATCCAACCCTATTCTCAGAACAGTTTTGAGAATTTAGAATGAAATCAACCAGGAGTTAAATGTTTGCATGTGTGTCATGTTTTATTCTCCAAAGCTTTCTTTTTATATAACCATAGTTTTCGGCTCCACGAAAAGTGAGGAGGGCCTCAACGAAAATCTTGCCTTGGGCCCTGTGTTGTCTAGAGCCAGTCCTGCACATTCCACAATGCAATGTTAACAGTTTGATTTCTGACCCAGAGATCATTGTTGCCATCATAATTTTCTCTCTATACCATTGTTTTCTTTCCCTCGAAACTGTTG
The DNA here is from genome assembly GCA_024447675.2 of Pterophyllum scalare. NCBI lineage: Eukaryota > Metazoa > Chordata > Actinopteri > Cichliformes > Cichlidae > Pterophyllum > Pterophyllum scalare. The sequence goes on along the minus strand of JAMQGT020000368.1, from coordinate 53,356 downwards.
AATTTTAAATATAGGCATAAATGTCAAAATATTAAATAGGTTGTTGTGTATGAAGTCCTTCACTTTCTTTTTGATCTGATTTCCACAAGCACGTAAGAAAGATTCTTTCCCCTTCTGGCACAACTGGTGCTTTCAAACTCCAGTATTGGTCAAAGCTCTCCTGGCTTTAAGCCAACATCATATAAGCAATGTCTACTTTGTTTTAAATCACCCACACAGACTTCCATTAGATATGTATAGACATGAACAACATGAACCTAGCTTCCCAGTAGCTCCTTATACAGGTCAGCAGGGCACACAGAGGGAAATAGCAGGAAAATGGGGCTCACCTGTGAATATAGTTCTCATTTGGCAGCAGAGTTAGCAGATATATACAATAAAAAGAATTTAGTTGGATGATTAATTACTTTAGGCTAGTTTATTATCATTTTCTTTTACTTTATTAAATCAGCCTGGCATTATGCTCCTGTTTGGTGATTTTTTTTTTTTTTTTAATTCTCAGTAACTGTAATTCAAAGTGTTTTATTTAAATCAACCACAACCTGGACACATGCATATCTTTCAAAATAAATGCCATTTTCTAATCTCATATGTCTATCAATGTGATGACATTATTTGTTTAATAACTTAATAAACATTTACTAAGTATACTAAGTACTTTGGTATAATGATATAATTGAAACTTTTGCTTGTTTGTCTTTGTTTTGACTTTGCTTAAGTGCATGAATGGCTCTCTGTCTCTATGTGTTAGCCCTGCAATAAACTGGTAACATCTCCAGGTTGCACCCCACCTTTCACCCTCTGACAACTGGGAGAGGCTCCAGGCCCTGTCAATCCTGAATAAGCTAATAAGAAAATGTAGGAACTGGTGGATGTTTTAATTAATGCGCTAATCTCAAATAAAATAAAATGTCAAAATTTTCTCTCAGTTCTTGCTTAAGCCACTTTTGTTTATAAAGCTCTGGCTATCTTTCATGTTAAAGATGCAGTGAAATGCCATAATTGTCTTGAAATATATTTTGTTTCAAAATGGCCTGTATTGTAGACTAAATGTTGTCATAGTATCATATCATGAGTTACAAAGTGACTTCCAGCCTTATATCCGTGTCTCCTGGTGCCAAGTAAAATTATTCGCTCAAGAAGATTGTTTGTTAATACCACTGACCCTGTTATGCTTGCTGCCACTGCAATACCTCATTGAGATGCACGCTTTGCAAGGTAAACAGTGTTCTAAAGGATCCTAAATGAGGTAATCCAGCTGCAGCCTCGCCTCCTCTTGCCTCAGGCAGGGTTTTCAATGCGAGAACTGTTACACACCCTCTTTTATGTTAATCTGCTGCTCTGGCTGCAAAATAGGAACCACATGTCTGGCAGAAAGTGCTTTAGAGAGCTATGACAGAGTGGTCTTTCACAGGGTGGATGCTGTAGGACCTGGCAGAGACACAAGCAGTCTGCCTAAAAGACAGAGGCAGGCAGTCTTAGAAGGATCTTACAAGATCTTAGAAGATTAGATAAAGTTATTTAATAAGCCTGACATTTAGAAATCTTGATTGAGAGGGACACCAGCTTCATAGAGATTATTGCAGATCTGTTAGAGCTTGTATACTGTACAATATCCAATACATTGCTACCTATTTTTCACTGTTGCTTTCACACTTGTACAAAGACATGCATTCTTTGTCTTCCCCCATTTGCCCCTCATTGCATTTTATTGAATCAGCAGTAAATAACTTGATTTCATGTGCTTTAAGTGAAGTTCATTGGAACAGATTTGCATGCTGTCACTCTTCACGGTTGTGCTGTTACTTATTCTATGTTTCACTGTGCAGAATTATGAACAGTTCAATTCAATTCATTTCAATTCAATTTTATTTATATAGCACCAAATCACAACAAACAGTTGCCTCAAGGCGCTTTATATTGTAAGGTAAAGGTAATCACCAAAATGCTGATTTCCTATCCTCAAAGATCTCCACCTTCTCAAAGCTGGAAAATTAACTGTGATGTTCATTTTGTATTAGTGTCACTTTAACTTCATCTACTGCATCAAATAGTAAAATGCTTAAACCTGGGAAAAATTGCTGAGAGGGGAGGAGGTTGTGAACATTTTACACAGGGGTTCTTCAGTGAAATCCACAGGCCAGAGAAAAATGGAGAATGACTGAAGGCACCTATACAATATAGGACTTTTTTGGGGAAGGATGACTTCCCTTGCCATTAAAATGTTGGATGGCCTCTGTGGGGCTGAGCCCTACCAAGTCAAATTATTGACTCCAGCCCAATAATTATTGAAGCTGGAGCAATAGAAGTGCAAGAGAGAGATACAGTTCCAGACAAAAGTTTGGAGTGTGTCTAAATGAGGGCAGCAGTCCAAGCAGTAAAACCCAGACCTCTCTCTCCCCAGCCACCTCCTCCAGCTTATCTGGGGAAACACCAAACTCACCTGGAACTCCTCACCCAAGGGACACACATGAGGCATCCTAGTCAGATGCCCAAACCACCTCAACTGGCTCCTTTCTATGTGGAGTATTAGTAGCTGTAGTCTGAGCCCCTCTCGAATGACAGCACTGTTCACCCTATCTCTAAGGGAGAGGCCAGCCACTCTTCAGAGAAAGCTCATTTACACCGCTTATGTTTGTGATCTCATTTTTTTTCACTCAATACCCAAAACTTGTGACAGTGGGTTAAGTACAGTTTCACTTTTAAACTCAGCTGTCTTCACCACAACAGACCAATCCTGCATCCACATCTCTCCAGCTGCAGCCCCCAATCCTTTGTTAATCTCACACTCCCCTCACTTGTGAACAAAACCCCAAGATATTTAAACTCCTCCACTTTGGGCAGCAACTCGTCCCTGATTGAGAGTGGGCACTCCACCCTTTTCTGGCTGAGGACCATGGCCTCAGACTTAGAGGTGCTAATTCTCATACCTGCCACTTCACACTCAGCTGCAAACCATTCTACTGCGAGCTGGATCCCACCACATGATGAAGTCAACAGAACCATATCATCCGCAAAAAGCGGAGATGACACTCAAACATCCTTGAGAGGAAAAAGAGCTGGTCCCGCATTCCACAACCAGGACAACAAATGCATTATTCCTCTTGAATCCGAGATTTGACTAATGGACAAACTCTCCTTTCCAGCACCCTGGCAGAGACCTTCTTGGGTATGCTGAGGATTGTGATCCCCCGATAGTTGGAGCACACCCTTTGGTCCCTCTTCTTGAAGATGGGAACCACCACCCTAGTCTCCCAATCCAGATCCTGATCCAACTTACCACTGGCCGATGATCAGTTTTGTAATTGTATCATCAGATCTGCGGCTGTATTTTCTGGACACTTGGGTGAAGAGAGGAGCTGAGCTGTCAACTGATTACCACCTGGTGGAGAGTTGGATCAGGAGAAAAGAAACAAGTAGTTATTTGTCTAACCCCATACTAAGAATTGGGAAATTGTTTTCTTATAGCAATAATTAAAATAAATAATAATAATAGCAACCAGCAAATGAGTGGACTCAAAGAGCTGGCTCAGAGACTAGGAGCAGTTTTAAAAGGTTAATTTACAAGTACTTGGAATTTAACAACACTAGAAATAACAGCAGGAATCTGTGCAGGCAAGAGTCTCTGATTACAGGAACACAGCGGGAAATTTCTACCATGCAACAGGAGTTAGACTCAGCCAAAGGTAAGAGTTCCAGAATTTGTCTTAATTTCAAAAGATAGTAGAGTGGGTAGCTTTCTTGATTATCTTTATCAACAAGCTGCAGAAAATGCAATGACTGGCTTGAGGACTCCATAGGAGATTTGGAGAGTCAGGAAGGCAGGTAAGTTGCAGACATTCCTGCAAGTATTCCACAGGAAGCTGGAAGCCAGTTTGTGATAACAGGTTGATGTGGCAGAGGGTTTGAATTCAGGAATGTCTGCAACAATGCGGGAATGATAAAGAGGAAACTTCACTGTCCTATCACTGGAAACAGACAAAAGAGAGCAAGACTAAACAGGGCACAAAGCAAAAACTAGTTCTGAATATGAAAGAGCCAATTACCACCACTGAAGCACAAAAATCTGTTGGAATGTCGAGGCATAAGCTGATCTTTAAGTACTGTTCACTGATGAGAAGATGAGAGACAGGTGTGACAGGTGAAGCCCAGGAAACAGAGGTTCCACCAGCAGGTGGAGCCAGGAAGAACAGCTCCACCTGATAAGAGAGAGAGAGGGAGAGACAGAGAGAGAGAAAGCAAAGGGAAAAAAAGTGCCAGACCATGACAAATAATAATAAAATAAGTATTACAAATAAAAAAAATCATTTCAAACTTAACAAAGCAAAGTGAAATTTCAAATAGTAATAAAATGTTAAACTTAAAGACTGGGTTACTCTCTGCCAGACAGATGTATTGTACCGTAAAGCTTTTTTGCATGTGGTATGAGAGATTTCCTGCATTTATCCTTCTGGCAACAGAGCTGAATCAGTCTGTTAGAGAAAGTACTTGGCTTCCTGTCCAGTAAGTGGTGCAAAGGGTGGTAATGAATATCTATAATGGATAACACTGTTCAGTGACCTCGTCGACACCACAGCTTCAAAAGTGTGCAGTTTGCAGCCAGTCACAGAACCAGCCATCCTAATCAGTTTATTCTGTTTGTTTGTGCTGCTCCTCCGGCTCTGACGCTGGTCCCCCAGCAAATTACAGCAAAGTACACGGCATTCACCTGAGTGATAGGAAATCTCCAACATTTTGCTGCATGTATAGAAACATATTTCAGCTTCCTTTGGAAAAGCAGACTGCTTATCCCTTTTTTTTAACCTCTCTGTAGGTTTTCCCGTTCAGATTGTTGTCAATTTGGACATTAACATACTTGTACTCCACCACATCAAGATCCTTTTTCAGGATAGCCACGGACCATGTAGCTGTCCTTATGCTTCTGAAGTTGATAATCATCCAAAATCAGCTACTAGTACTCTGTACTCCTCATTCTCCCCATCACTTACACATCTAACCACTGCAGAATCATTGCAGCAGTTCTGTAGATGGCATGATTCAGAATTGTACTGAATGTCTGAGGTGTAGAAGGTGAATACACATGGAGACAACAAAAAAAATTAAAGGAACACTTTGAAAACACATCAGATCTGAAAAAAATATGCTGGATATCTACACTGACATGGACTGGGTAATTTTTTAGAAATTAAAGGATGACACATCATTTGATAGAAATGAATAATATCAACATAAAGAGGACTGAATTCAAAGACACCCCAAAAATCAAAGTGAAAAAATGATGGCACATCCATTTTGCCAAAATTTCATTGCAACGATTCTAAATGGTGCTCAGTACAAGCCACATGCTTGTATGCATGCCTGACAATGTTAAGGCATGCTCCTAGGGAGACAACAGATGGTGTCCTGGGGAATCTCCTTCCAGATCTGGACCAGGGCATCACTGAGCTCCTCAATAGTCTGAGGTGCAACCTGGTGGCGTCGGATGGACTGAAACATAATGTCCCAGAGGTGTTCTATTGGATTGGATGTAAGATAAGCATTTGGGGCAATCAATAGCATCAGTTCTTTCATCTGAGACAGACATCAAAGGACACTTTGCAATCTGAAGACACAAGTTGTTTTGGTAACACACCTTGTCACTCTGAGCTAGTGCTAGCACTGCTAAAAATGTACTACTGTGCCTTGACTCACATGTGTGTCTACAATTTGTGGCTGTCCTGTGTGAGTCATTACAGTTTGGTGCTGTTTTTGCTGTAAACATTGAGTACTGTATATATCATTGAATTTGTTCATGCTGGTTCAGACTGTAACAGGCTACAAAGAAAACTCACAACTAAGAAAAATGTACAATCATGCACTACCTCCTAAAGCACTTGGTCTTTAAGTAAACTGACACATGTGACTCTAAATTTCTCCTTGCACCTCCATCTTACTTATCTCTCAGAGCTTTTATACAAATCCTCTGGCCAAAGCATTGATTTGCCGTCCAACTGTCTGTTTCGACGCAGCTTTCTTCAAGCTGCTGTAAGCTCCCAGATGTGTTACTCTAATTAAATCTATAGTGCAGTTTACTTCATTGACAGCTCATTCTAAAAGTTATCCATCATTCCCTTGAAGCACGGCCGTACTCACTCTGTGTAATTGAAAGATTTCCCTGGAAATCCTCCAGGCTTAATGTGTTGGATATGTGTAGCTCACGGCTCTTTGCCTATTTATTTTTGCACATTTAATACATTAGCCATCTTGTTGTGATTCATAAAAGTGGTAGATCTTTCAAAAGGCAAAATGATTGGCAATTACAATTATTGTTTTCCTGAATGCTCTTTACTTGTGGTATGAACTTAAACACTAAAAGGTGAATATATTGTGATTGCACAATTCAGTTAGTAATATTTATTTTAAACTGAATAAATAAAGTTATAGTTATCCTTCAGCAGTAAACCAAAATAACTTCCTACAGCTAAGACTCTATATTTTGAACTGCTTGCTGGTCATGTCAAACAGAAGTATGACAAATTCTGCCCCACGTAATTATGAGAAATTACACAGTGTCTTATATTTCAGTTAAAACCGCATCTAACCACTCAATGATCCACATGGGAGGCCAACACACCTCAACCTGATCTCTACTGTAGGTTTACATTACCAGCACTATAAGTATGGTGCAATTATACCAATTTTCAGGTGATAACACCATTTGTAATATTCATATAGGCTTACTGTTTAGTCGCAGTCTTCTCACCTTAAATTATAACCAGACCAAATTGACCAATTCAAGGAAGAAAGGCAATATTGTTTGTTTAGCCAATAACCTACTGTGGCCAACTGTATGAGCACACATGTGCAGACACATGAGAACAGAATGCGGGCTACCAGAGAGAAGACTTGTCGAAAAGTGAAGGCAGCGGTGGGCTGAGAGTATACATGTGTAAGCCATTTCATGGAACCACACCATGGGAAATAATCAGCCTTATACTCTCAGCTCCAGTTTCCATAAGATTAATTCAGGGAGAAATAATAACAAAACTGAAGCACTTGTTAATTGGGTCATATTTCAACACTTACACAAACCCGTCTATTAATGAAACTAAAACACACAAGACTGAAATGTTTTTCTCATACCTAGGAAAGGTAGGGACTGTCCCATGTGCACAGAGAAGTTAGAAAAAGTATTTACATCTTTGTGGGAATGTACAGTAAAAGGTGGAGTGAATAACTTTTCTCATTTCCTCTTCCTGTTTCCACTCCTCAGGTGCATGTGTGTATGTGTGTCAGACTATGCCTCTGAACCTGGGCAGCGATTATTAACTGTGAAGGCTGTTACAGAATGCCTCAGTGGTCATTTCCCCGCCTAATACCAGCATTTACCACTTGAGCCTTTAATTTCCAGTTTGTAGCCAAAAATACAGAGGGGGAGAGAGAGAGAGAGAAGAAGAAGAGAGAGAGAGAGAGAGAGAGAGAGAGAGAGAGAGAGAGAGAGGGAAAATCACTGTTTTGTTAAATTTACACATTTGAGAAAATTGATAAATGAACACAGTCAGTGTTACAGACCATTTGAATCACCATTTTTTTTTTAGAAAATTTTCACTGGTTAATGCTCATGTTTTGACACTACATTGTAACCTCTCAATATTTAAACTTCAGTTTTTTACCCACTGGACGGTGAGACAGTCAGCCACAGATGTGGTCAGAGGTTTACACAAACTCAGCGTGGGCATGAATGTCATGATAATTTGGGGCTTTTAATGATTTCTTTGAACTGTTCTTTCTCCAGGGGGAATGTATCGTACAGCATACATCTTTAATGACTTACAAAAGACCAACAACAACAAAAAAAAACAGACCCAGTTTTTAAGCGTACCCCCCAAATTTTCAATAGGGCTGAGGTGGGGGCTTTGGGAAGGTCATTCCAGAAGCTTGAAATGATGATCTTGAAATCTGCAGTTGTTTATGGCTCCAAGAGACCTTCGCAACTTATAAAAATCTACAATCCTACTTCTTAAAGCTTCACTCTTGGACTTTTCTATTCTTCTGTGTATTGGCCAATCCAGTGAGTGCTGCCAAATAAATCCTTTTTATGCTGGCAAAGAGACACTACCAGTTGTAGTCAGTTGTCAAGCCTTGTCAAGTTAAAAGAGTGTAGAATCTTCAGCAGTTGTAAAATATTTACTTGAGTGTATGTATATAGTTGAGCCTGTATGTATACTGGTGACTGTGTGGATTAAAGAAAATCTAAAATAAATTCAAACTTGTGCACCCAATTCTTGTTTTGTTTTTTTAAACTAATTAAGGCTGTATGCTATATAATCATTCTACACTGGCAAAGAACAGTTCAAAGACGTAATTAAAAGCTCCAAATTACCATGACATTTCTGCCCACGATGAGTGTCTGTAAATTCATACTGTATATACAAATTGCTATGTTAAAATTATTCTTTTTTTTTATGCTATTTATAGCCAGCTTATAAACACAGAAGATTTTTACAGTCATCTTTACAGTTGTCAGTGGCACGCACCACCATGCACAAGCACTTCACAGGAAACACTGCATGCGCATACTAAATAAACCATTAAATACAAGAGCCTCTCTCATCATTAAAATCTGCATATTTGATCAAAATGGAATAAAATATAGTATCATACTAGTTCTGCAAGGGCTTAGGATTCCAGGGGTCAGCTCTTTCTGAACCCCCTTCACATAAAACATCCCTAAACCCCCATTAACCATGCAAATCCAATCTGCAAGTGTTTATTGTATAATGGAGAGAAAGAATCTGGAAGTTTTGACCAAGATTCAGTTCAGCTCTTTATCCTTTCATTACTACTCTTTTCCTCCACCTCTCTGTCACCCCATTTTGCTCATCTCCTACGCCGCGGATATCTTCGAGCATGTCTGCCCTCACTGTAGCCCGGTTTATCCAAAGACATTGTCCTGGCTCCTTAAGTAATTTCTCTCTCTGCCACCATTACACAATGCCCGCCTACCAACAACTGTGTTATGACTGCTCAACTGTACAGGCATTACTATGGCAGCACAGATTGAGACCATGCTACAGGAATTAGGTGCACACAAACACATAACACCAATCTTGTGCCACATGCACACACACAAGACACACACATGTACACACAAAGAGATAGGCACACCATAACTGCCAAGTGAATCATCGGATTTGCATCTCATTTCTGTATGTGTGTATTAGTTTTAGTGTGTGTGTGTGTGTGTGTGTGTTTAGCTCTCTGAATACCTTGGTGCCATAAAAAGGCTCCCCCTTCTCTCTCTCTCTCTCTCTCTCTCTCTCTCGCTCTCTCTCTCTCTCTCTCTCTCCCTCTCTCTCTCTCTCCAGAAAGGCCTGTACTATTGCAATAGGGAACAGATTTAGATGTGCAGTGACAGCTTAATAAACGGAATGTCTTTGGATGCCTCCGCCTGTAGGGGGAGGCGTCTAGGTGGCTCAGGGAGCTGCTCAAGATGCATCAATAGGAGGAGGATCTTTCTATGGTGGTGCTAAGGCCTTTACAAAGCCCACAGTGGCTGACCTACAAAATGGTGGTCAAGATGGGGCTTTATGTTTAAGGGCTGAAAGGGAGGAGAGGTCTGATTAGTAGGTTAGGGAGAGTTCAGCGGCTCTGTAAGGCTCTGGAAGACCTGCTGACTGGGGTTTGAATAGCCCTGGTGGCATGGTAAACAGGCTGAATAGGAATCCAAGGCAAAGGGAGTGGAGCTGTAGCGCTAGGTGGGAGGGGTAACACTTGTCTGGGTTAAGGGAGCCCTCACAGGAGCTGTGTAGAGGGCACTGGCCCTGATTATAGGACTCACTGAGGCTGGTGCTCTGCAAAAATGGGGCTCCATGCAAGGTGTTAAACCAATCCCACTTCACAGCTAACCTCTCATTTATTCATCATCAAAGGGGGCTCCTGATCATAAGAACATCAGAGCAAACTTGCCTAAGTTGTGAACACTCTCCTTATCAAATGGGAACACCCTTTCTCATTTTTCAAATATATCTTGTATGCTTGTAGAGAGAAAAATAACACAAAAACGAATTAATAATACATACAATATATGCCTAAATATATGCTTCAAATTGTTGTTACCCTGGATAAAACTTCCTTTTCACCTGTAATGCACTCATCTTTGGTTTTATGTTGTTTTTCTTTTTTGTTTTGCTTTTCATTACCATTGTGTGTGTGTGTGTGTGTGTGTGTGTGTGTGTGTGTGTGTGTGTGTGTGTGTGTGTGTGTGTGACAGAGAGACAGAGTAGCTTGCTTATTAAGAAACACATGTGTAACAGATATGTTCTTAGCCTCTCACAACTTGCCAACAACTGCACTACAGCCTAAGTAGTACGTATTATGTACTACATACTTTGTAAATCCAATACTACATCTTCTTTAATCACTCTATCAAGAGATCCATCCATCCTCTCCCCCCATCCCAGGGCCATTCACAGAGTTCAGCACCAGTCCTCCCAGCTCAATCAGAGTGAATTAGCTGAGCTGAAATGGAAAATGCTCGGGAACTTCTGCTGTGCTTCAGTGTCCAGCAATTATGCTAATACTAATCAGTGACCCTATGTGCCTAGCCCCAGGCCACAGCAAGTGGACCACTCCCCATTCAGGCATTTATCCCCAATCTAATGCTCCATTAGCGCCACAATACTATACCTTTCAGTTTGAATGGAAACTGGCTTTTTCTTTTTTTTGTGTGTGTGTGTGAAGACAGGCTGGGAGTCCACACAGAAGTCTCTGTGTAATCCACCCTTTCAGTTTCAACAAGCCCAGAATGAACAATAATATGCTAACCGTTCACATTCTAGTTTTATGCAAATGAATGAATAAACAATGTGATTTGATAGAAAGTTGAAATTTGGCCTTTATTTTTCCTCGCACAGCACTATCCAGCACGTTAGATATTTAGATTCTTATTTGTCGCATAATGCAGACAAGAAGGTGTCTGATTAGTCCCAGATTTGTTTTGCCGCATGATAACAACCTGTAATAGCCCGTAAAAGAACTACCTTCAGCATCACAAATAGGGAGGATTATAATAGAGACCAGCGACACTCAAATAGTTCTAAATCTACAGGAGAATTTTTTAATGTCGTTGCTGGAAGTGAAGGTTGTCGCACCCCTTTGCCATGTGACAATCAACAGGTGAACTGGGAGTAACATGTTCCAATCATTCTGTTTTATGCAGGCTTGCGCAGAGTGGGGATTCAAGACAGTTATACGTAGCTGTCATTTCTGCTAGTGTCTGCAACATAATATAGCCTTAAAGAAGCCATAAATAAAACCTTATTTGGAGGCAAAGTAACCAGACCACTGCACAATACAATATGTTTTATGGAGAAAATGTGACTGTTTAGAAAACAAGTGTAAAAAATACTAAAGGTTTGCCCTCATTGTGTGTTTGACTGTGTATATCGCTCTGTTATTCTGATGAGAATAAAACTATCCATCCTCATAATGGGAATCATGTCTGTCTGTCTATTGTCTGCTGTTTGAGAGAGCATGGCTAGCTTTTCACTTTTTACTCGAACAACCAAATCAGTCAAAACAATGCGATGTCATGAAACTATATGTAAAAAGTTCTGTGAGCTACTCCCTTCAATACAGGACATCCATTACTCAAGCGAAATCTTACCCGCACAGCCAACATATTAGCATTGTCATGAATTTAATATCTCAGCCTGTGTGGACATCTCCTAATGAGTCTGTCTAGGCCTGTTTTCTCATAATATGCTTGGATGGTACCTAACACTATGACAACATTAGTCTGGATCCTCGGATTTTTCTGCAGAGCGAGACAGAGGGGGAAACCATTATTAAATTCCAACAGTGATTTTCATTTGGAGCCAGACCTAGCTCATTAAATTAAAATGATGAGGATCTTTGTTTGCTGCAACAACAGAAGAATCTGCTAATTGCCTTTTTGATATGAGGAGCTTTTGACTCCAAAATAAATCAATTCAACTTTTTAAATAAGCCACGAGAGCTGTGAGATATAGATGATTTTGGATACAGTATGTGGAGAAAAAAAAAAAGAACACTATATTCTCATTTCTCACCAGTGCAAGTTTGATGATATTAATTCTTTTGCTGGTTAGTAGGAAAAAAAAGACCCCTCAGCAGTCACAAAAGGGTAAATGATAATCCTTGATTTTACACCAATGGAATATGTAAGTCTGATCAAGCCTGTTTAAAGCCTCATCCCTGCCTGGCCTTCATTTGTTTTGGATGAACCAGAGTTCACCATGGTTAAGCTGAACCCGCTAGCCCACATCTCTTGGCTCACAGACTGCCTCTGCCTATGTGTGTGTGTGTGTGTGTGTGTGTGTATGTGTGTGTGTGTGTGTGTGCGCGTGTGCACGAGTGAGTGCATGTGTGCATGCAAACAGGATTTATCTAGCATGTCGTACAAAAGGCTGTGGTAACTGGCATTCTGGATGACCACAGTGGGAAACTGAACCTCACAATATTGAGTACACTCTCTCTCTGTGTGTACCCGGACGTGCGCGCTCACACACACACACACACACACACACACACAGAGCGAGAGAGAAAGGAAAAAAAAACACTGAGAGAAAGATGCTTGAAAATCCCATTTGCTTTGTGCCTGGACATGGTATCCCAGACCCACACAACTACACCCCTAAAAACACCAAGCCAAAAATACACACAAAGTAATATCCTGCACTATGTTCAATCATACATTGCTATAAATAATATATGAGGATTTACGATGAAGGAAAGCATTTTTAATTTTATTAAAATTATGTCATAGTTGGCTAGACTGGAAAGTATCCACACAATGAGAGAGCTCCTAATAAGTCTTTTTTTAGTTGTTCTGTTCATTGGATGAATTTAAAAATTTCAATCTTTGACATTCGCTTTGTCTCACTTCTATATGCTGTCTTTAGAAGAGCAGCTCAAAACAATAGACATCAATTACCAGTCAAGTCTTCAGTTTACTACCTCACTGCTCACTGTCATGCCTTTCAGTCTGCAATCTCTCTATCTCTCTTTCTCTCTCTCACACACACATGCACGCACACATGCACGCACACACGTCACACACACACACACACACACACACACACACACACACACACACACACACACACACACACACATATCCATGAGGTTTTGGCCAACGCAAGCAGAAACACACTTCTCCGCAAGGACAAAGTAGTTGTTTTCCACCCTTTCCTGTTCTAGTCAGCAACGAAATATTTCTCTCATGTCAAGTTGCACTTGAGGAACAAGTGAAAAGAGAAAGGTGTATTTATAGAGACTGCTTTGACATGCAACCTTTTCTTTCAGCCCCTTACGAGTATTCCACACTCCGTATAACTCCACCTTCTTAGCTGCCTTTACATCCGCTGTCGTGTCAAATGATCTCTCTATTAAAAAATTTAATTTGCTAATTGATTGATCACTATTTTCTAGCTTATATTACGGTGGGAAACCTTTTTAAATTATTTTTTTTCAACCCATAATATTTAAAAATGGGAAATGGGTGAAGTTTAAACATATGTTTTGGTGGACAGGATAGAATTACACAAGTGGGAGTGCTCATTAGAGCTGAATTCAAGTTCACTTGTCTGCAAGTAAAATTTATGAGAAATAATCAATGTTGCTCCAGTGATTTATATATACTTATCATTATATCCACATAAACTTTATAAATTTTAAAAAGTGTTATGCCAACCAGCCATGCGCCACTGTCTTGAATAATAAATTAGCAAATGTATTTTTATTACCAACTAAACTTGACCAGTGTGCAGGTGTTTTGTCCAAGCAGTGTCCCAGCAAAATAAACCACAGGTGGGAACAGTTAGTGTTAAACACTGCACTCTCCCATTTTATTACTTTCCAGTTTATTTAAAAGGGGGAAACAAGAATACTCAAAAGCTTTGTGTAAACTTTGGCTCTTGGAATTTTCCCATCAGTTGTTGATGGGACACTTATTATTCCAGCACAGATGTAAAACTTCAGTCATGCCTGAAAAGATAAAATGAACTTTGATGCTGTTTTATGCTGAAACTGTAAGTGAAGATGTTTTGTTCTTAGCTTTAAAAAGTCTATCTATCTATCTATCTATCTATCTATCTATCTATCTATCTATCTATCTATCTATCTATCTATCTATCTATCTATCTATCTATCGATCTATCTAGCAAGCAAGAAAGAAAGAAAGAAAGAAAGAAAGAAAGAAAGAAGAAAGAAAGAAAGAAAGAAAGAAAGAAAGAAAGAAAAAAAGAAAAAAGAAAGAAAGAAAGAAAGAAAGAAAGAAAAACTTACTTTCTTTCTTTCTTTCTTTCTTTCTTTCTTTTTTTCTTTCTTTCTTTCTTTCTTTCTTTCTTTCTTTCTTCTTTCTTCTTCTTTCTATCAGCCATAACACTTGGGAGAATAAGAAGGCAATTTAGTGTCATCTAAAGAAGACAGAGAGCACAGAGAAATAAAAAGACAACATACAAAGGAAGCACAACTGTTGATTGCAATTTGCATTTATTGTTCATGCTTCAAAGTGAATCATGTCTGCCGTGTCATTGCCTTGCTCCCTACACTGTATCTGGAGATGGAGACACAAAGAACCAAAGAAAACATTTCTCTTTCCCCATTTCTCACCCTCCATTTATTCCTCCCTTCTGTAATTCTCACAAAGGATGGGGCCATTACAAATGTCACATTGACAGGTGGGAACTATCCATCACCCTATTAGAGCTCCAGTTTGTGGGATTTGTATCCACCCAGTTCACAACAGTGTGTGGGTGGGCTAAACAAGTGGAACAATTAAACCCACTCAAATATGCTCAAACACAAAGGTAAATGTCTCATCCAAGTAACAGCACTTGTTCAAAATTGATGTAAATCTTTACATTAAAACACAGGTCAGCAGATAATGAGGAAGACAAGAAAAGCAATATTGTGTAAGTGGTAAGGTAAAATATACCATTTTAGATTCATTTGAGGATTTCTCATGGTTTGAAGAATTATCAGAACTATTGCATCCAGAAAATATATTACTATTACCCAAATCAGTACAATGGACACCAAACAAACACAGGAAAGAATATGAAGGGCACTCAGTAGAGCGCATACCTCCCCCACCCCAAATTCTCTTTGTGCTGATCCTACACTGTAAGACAGGGAATGCCAACTGGTGGCCAACATCCGGCCCCCAAAAAAGCATCCAAACGCCAAGTCCCATTGCTTGTAAATGCCTCCATGTCCCTAGAACCAATCAGAATGCAAGATCAGACCATGTGACTTTAAGTATATTCAGTACTGCACTGCACTGAGGAGCCAGCTTTTGCTCGTGGTGATCAGATTGTAAACACAACCAACGGTGAGTCTAGCCTTGTTTTGTGTAGAAAACACGTTGGCTGATCAAATTTGTCTAACTAAAGGAAGTAAAAGTGGTAACAAGATTTCTGTCAGTGAACCTGCAGAAGGATCGTTACTGGCTGCCAAGCGTACTCCCTGGCCTGCGTGGGGCTGCGCCTCCTTTGCTGTGAGGGTCTCTCACACGGTCGGCACACAGGGGACTGGATGGGTAGGTGGCTCTGCGTATACCTGCATGCGTTCATAGCCCTCACACTGTCTGCTGAGAAAAAGTCCGGCCCTTGGACAAATGTAGTTGAAGACCCCTGCTGTAAGAGATACCACCCAGTATTGTCATAGTCCATCAGAAATTACTAGATCACAGAGACTATAAATGTACTTTACTTTTTCACTCACTTTCAGTCCAGTCCTTCTACCATTTTCAAAGGAATGTGTTTTTTGGTTGTTAAGTCACTGAACACTGAACCTATGAATCATTCAAGTATAAAAATTCACCTAACTCAAGGGATGAATCAGACAAAGAACCAATTTTAAATTTTATCTTAAGGACTTTGTTTCTAGCAACCTGTCACAAAGATATATATATATATATATATATATTTTTTTTCTTTTTTTTTTTTGTACAACACAGCAAAATAGAACAGGGGAAAAAAGAACCAAATGGGATCAAAGTCCAGTATCCTGTGAGAAAGCCCTACACCCACTTTGACAGGAACTACCTCCTCACTCAGTTTCTATGGGTCTTTCTTTTTGTAAGAATAAAGAATGCTGACAGTCATGTGATGGAGATGCTATCCTGCACAAAAGAACAGGCCAAATAAAATACCTTCAATTTTTAAGCTTTTATTGTGATATTAATGCATTTTGTGCAATGTTCTTATGTAGCTATAGCCATATTCTGAGACTGTGTTAGAATTTTTACAAATAAATATTGCAGACAACATTGCAGAAGATAAATGAATGGATATATTCTGACAACTGAAAAGAAAAAAAAGTGATATTTGTTGGGGTAAAAGAGTGGAGCAAAACTTCATCCATCCTTCCATTCTCTTCCTCTTTGGAGCAAAAGTCACACCAATAATGTAACATAAGAGTGGACTGCCAGAGGCTCGAAGCAGTTTTCAAAGTGATGTAAAAAAGCCAGCTGGACAAGTCTGTGAAAAATGGGATCAAAGCTGCAACAAACCTCAGTTGTTTCAAGGAAAAACTCAGCCAGTGACAGTCAATACAGATAATAAATTGATCAGCAGCCAGTAAATGCTGCCACTCCAACTTAATTCCTACAGCTCCAATCCTCTCAAATGAGAGACGAGAGCAATTGATATTCAAGGTCACAGTGGTCTGATTAAAACCAGGCAAATAGCACGAGCGCAAGATGAAAGCTAAATGACCCTGGGTGATGGAGTGAGCAAAACAAACAGCAAAAGATGGTCAACTAACTGAGTACTAATGAAACTCTCTATGGTCATGGTCATTAGAATAAGGAACAGTTGAGGTTTGCAGGATTTATGCATAATGCATAATTTATGATTTATAAACTGTCACATGAATTTGCACAAATCTACATGTGTACACACTTCCCAGCAGAATGGTTGCTGTCATTTACTTTGTTTGGGAAGTGTTGAGAGTGGTCCAGCTCGTTTTCTCTGTGTTTGTATGTGTATTCAACTGTCAGTGCATTTACTACAATACTCCAAGGATCTAATACTGACAAAATGTTCGGCTCTAACTCTGACAAATCGCATGTCTCCAGCGTTTTCAAAACGCTGCATTCAGATGAATAGAATCAACTTTCTGGGATTTCCTAACCTTGGATAATTGAGCATGCATCAGGACATTTCTCCATGTTAGTGTTAGAATTTAAAGAACAAAACAAAACCGAGCATGTATGTGTTGTGCAAGGGAGCATTTGTTTGTTTATATGATCGTCAACAAACAGATTTTGAGAGTTGTGATTCTTTAAAAAATGAAAACTCGAGGGAGTGCTAGACTCATCACTTTTCATGCTGAATAGAACTTGATTTGACTTTGTTGAATATCACATTCAGGAAGAACAATGTGGAGTTTGTCCTTGCTGTGGAACTAAGAAGCAGCTGCTTAATTCTCCCCAGAATACTGGAGTGGTCTTGAATCTGGGATTTTGATATGACCTTTGTTCCAAGCTGTATGGGCCTTGTATAAACGAAGCAAGAATTTAGACTCCCTTTGTTGTCAGTTTTAAGACAGTCAAGGGCCTGAGGTGGTCCATTTTGGAAACCTCAGATGCTTAGATCTGAAATTTGCAGATGATGTAGGTCTGTCTGTTTTTGCTCTCTTGATTTTGTAATATTTTTCTTTCCATGTATTATACTGTTGCCTAATATTTTATTTTATTACATTTATTTTTGGTGTCAGATTATTTACCAGCTAGTTGTTTGATCACACTGTATTATATTTTAATGAGCTATGTCCTATTCTACTTATTTAAGCTTTGTTATATGTTGTGTTTATTTATTTTTTGGCTATGCGGAAAGAACTTCGTAGTAGGTCAGTCACCACACGGTCCAGAATGGCTTCAGGATGGCAAGTAAAGCCTGAAAGAAAACTGTCGAAACTACTGTACTGCAAGTCTAACAGTTATCTAGGGACAAAAAAAGAAAGAAAAACAAACCCTACATATGCAAAAGGTCAAAGTGCTCCCCTCTCTGTCCTCTGCCTGTTGCAGAGGACAGAGGACTGTTTTCTCCTTCTCCAAGGTAGAGTCACACAATAATTACAATCTATCTGTCAACAAGATTATGTCAAGATCAGCTGCTCCCGTATTCACACGGGGTACAACAGGTATCTCTGCACATTTGATTTAGCAGATTTTTACACCGGAACGCCTTTCCTGATGCAACCCCAAAGGGATTTTTGGCACTTCCTGGGATCTTTCTCTTGTTAGGCAAATGTGTAAACCACTACACTAAGACTATGAAAAAAGCTACCAAGGCAAAATTCATGAAACGTGGTGGATGGCTGGAGCGCAGGCAAAAGGAGAATCCGTTAAATTGGGGTCCAATTTGGTTTAAAATTGTAGAAAAGCATATTAGTCTGAGTGGAGGATGCTGAGTGTAAATTGAAAATTATTATTGCTTCAGGAAATAAGGAAATAACTCTTTTGTGTTTTTCTTTTTTTTTTTTCCCCTTGGCCTTAGCCATAGATGAGCATAATGGTTTTATGACCTTTTAACTTAAATACTACGTATGTTATCTCCTCTTTAACAAGGTCTGTAAGACCCTTTAATTATTCTAAGCCTGAACTACACTTTGTCTGCTTTCCACTGCATGTCGGTGGCCCAGCTTGCAAAGACAGGGCTCATTGCAGGGTCTTGTTTCCAGGGATGTGATTCTTCACCACAGATGAGAATCACTAAGCTTCCCTCTGGAGCCTGAGACAACAGATAGGAAAGGGCACTGGGAGATTGGAACATAATGAGTCTGATCAATTAAAAGGTTTTCAAACCAGCTTGAAACCAGCCTCACACACAAATCTACGTCATCTACAGAAACACAATCACACTGCTGAAGGTACTGTCAGAAGTGAAATCACATACAAAGCATCCACACCATCCATCATTTTTTTTTTTTTTTTTTTTTTTTTTTTTTTTTTTTTTTTTTTTATTGCCGTGTGTGTGTGACGCCACGTGTGCAAGGACGTATGCAGATACGTGTGGAAGTGTCTGAAAAGTGTGCGTGAGGGGAAGTGTGGCTATGTCCTCCTTCCCATTGCATGTCTGATTGGTCACCTCCGATTGAGATGAGGCGCATGCATCAAACTGTCCCTTTCTGTGTGCATTGAAAACACACATTCACAATAGAGGCAGGTGTTCCTGTTCAATGTTGCCCCATGAAGGAACGCAATTGGATGGCAGCAGCCACACATATGTGTTTATGCTACCCTGCACATAATCCTTATTTAGGTCTTTCATCATAGTGTGAAAAACTAGCAATGTCCACCCACCTTACATGCAGCATAGTCCCTAAGGTTTGCAGATTTAGCAGGGGTGAACTGTCATCTCCATTTCTTCTCTCCTTATTTAGTGTCTGATCACTGAACTTTGATTTATTCACTCCTGATTGGTGTGTGTTCATGTGTCTTGGGGTGGAGAAAAGGATAGACCATTAGACTCTATAGCCATTGATTGGGCCCAAGTAGACCTGACCTTCCTATATCCACCAACTGAAAATCAGCAAGGTGGCTCCACTGCTGTCACACACACATACAGGGGAAAACACACACTCCATCGATCAGCATGCACACACACTGAGGATGACACAAACACTGACAGTAATCAGCGCTGAATGTGAAGCAAAGAGTCTTTGGAGTGCTGGACCGATTTATTACTGACTGTGGCTGAATGATAGACCGATGGACACACTGATGCATGATGACAGGTGAAAAGATGAAAGGATAGTAGGGGGAGAGGGAAAAGATCAAAAGAGCCAAATGGAGATGTGTTTGTTGGGCTCGACAAAGCTGGCAGACAGAGGAGTAAGAAAGTGATGCCTGTTGGGGGTCAGACAGGAGCATTTCCCCCTATCGGTGGCCTCCATCAACGGTGTACAGTTACACACATGCATGCACACACACACACACACATTTTATGCACTTATGCACTCTTCTCGCACAGGAGACTGAGATTGGATTATTGATTGCATTGGGACAGATACTGAAGGGCAGCAGAGGTCTCTTTATAGAAGGTCTTGTCTGGTGATAGTCATTCTTAAGAGGAAAACAATAGGTGACCTTAACTAGGGAATAATCAAATCAACAATCACATTCATATAAGTATATCATATAAACTCTTTGGTAGTTAATACATCAGCACTTCTCAACATCATATAAGTGCTTTCATGTTTTGATATGTTATACTTTATTGTCTCATTTTAACTACATTTTTCTGACAATTTTCATTACAAGTTCTTTTACATCTTAGGTAATGGCGTACATTGCTATATACTTGATTGTCACTGTTAATGTCATTGATTTGATCCTTATTTAGTTAGTAATGTTAGCAGTTAGCTATGTAGCAATATTTCATCTTACACAACTGCAGGATGAAATTGCAAAACATGAAAAGAAGCCTAATGAATAGTGAGAGCACACATTTTGATCAGATGAGACCAGAATACATTTGTTTGACTTATGTGGGGCCAACATTGTTGGCATTAATCCCCACCAGGACAGTCAGTGCATATTTGTGATAGAGAGGTGGGAGTCAGATTAAATGGAATTGTGTAACTGCAAAGGTTTTGATGGACATAAAACATATCAGTTGCACCATTAAGTTCTGTTGGGATACCAAATTAAAAGGTGAGTCTCCTGACTGGGAAACTGACCATCACAAACCAAATGCACTGGTCAGATGCAGATGTTCTCATTCTTAATAGAGAACCAATATCTCTCCATGGCTGCTTCCTGTGCACCAAGGTACCAACCAAAAGAAAAATTGTCCATATTTTTGAGGCGCCACTGGGATCTGCCAGAACACTGACATTTGATGCCCCAGAATGAGAATATGTTGGCAGAAAATAAACAATAATTAACAAACCAATCAGAACATGAAAAAAGAGGAAAAACTGACGTGCATGAAAGATATTTTACTGGTGATTTTCTTTTATTGGATAACATGAATAAGACAAAAATATGTTTTTCTCTAAAATACATTAAGCTTATCTACATAACATATATGGTGTCAGTTTCACAGTTGTGAATTTAATTATAATCCAATTAAATCCAATTATACTACTCACAAAGGGTTCTTTCTTCAAAAAAAATATTATTTTTTTTAAAGTAAAACTTTAAGGCTAATGAAGTGTGATATAGATACAGACAAAAAATTACTTTGAATAAATTTAAATTAAAACTTGAAAACATAAAGAAACCATACCCCTATAAAGTATGCCTGTAGGCATCAGGTTATGAGGAGTGTTCACCCGTATAATGTAACACACATGTACACAAACTGCTGTACATACTCTTTGCAGTCAGCTTCTACTGAGACCCGCGGACTAACCTTCGTGATCCATAACCAATTGAGAATGATTACTGAATTCTGAATACTGAGAAAAATAACATGAAAAGCTTAATAATTATTAAAAGGAAAGCAGGATAGCAGCATAAGAGATCAAAAACACACTTCAATCAACTTAAAAAGAAACTAAGCTGTACTCGATGCTGACTTGGAAATCCCTTAAACACCTCAGTTGGCATTTACATTGCCTTCATAGTATTCATTATTAACAGACACATTCCATGAGGACAGTAGTAAAGCAGGAGCTGCTGATACCCTGGCAACAGGAGGACTCTATTTCGACATTTCAAGGTGAGTTAGAGCCCCTGACCTTAGTTGCCTTTCCCATGAAGGGGTCTGGTTGCTTGTTTTGAGGTCTTAGCTTTCAGGACCTCGTAGGGAAAAAATGCATTGTTTTTATCCACTTATCCATGGCCAGGTGCGGGAGCAGCAGCCTAAACAGAAAGCCCAGACCTCTTTCCCCACCTTTTCCAGTTCATCTTGGGTAACACTGAGGCATTCCCAGGCCAGCCGACAGATATAATCTCTCCTGGGTCATGCCTGGAACACCTCACCCAAGAGGCACCCAGGAGGCATCCTAGTCAGATGCCCAAACCATCTCAACTGGCTCCTTTCTATGTGGAGGGATAGTGACTCTACTTTGAGCCCCTCCTGAATAACTGCACTCCTCACCCTATCTCTAAGGGAGAGGCCGGCCACACTTCGGAGGAAGATCATTTCTGCCACTTGTATTCGCGATCTTATTCTTTTGGTCACTACCAAAAGCTCATGTCCATGGGTGAGGATAGGGACTTAGATTGACCGGTAAATTGACTTTCACGCTCAGCTCCCTCTTTACTACCACAGACTGGTACAGCGTCCATATCACTGCTAAAAACTGCTAAATTTGTCGCTAGTCGATTTTTGTAAAAAAAAGTTGTTGGGGGGGGGTGTCTGAAAAATCGATCTCTAGCCAAAAAGTCGCTATGTTGGCAACACTGCATTCTTTCAGTAACTATCCAAAGCTTGTGACGATACACTGTTCAAAAAAAAAAAAAAAAAGAAATCAGGGAAATATTCCCATTAAAAAAAAAAATTTTCTGTTTCATGAAATCATGGAGATATTCTGTCAGTCTCCCACTCCCATCTCCTCTCACTCAGGATCAGTGAGGGGAGTACTGGATAGTACTGGATGGGTGACCAATGGGTGATAACAGGTGCTATTTCACACCAGCACAAGTCGGCAGAATTTGTTTTTTTTTAACGGAACAGAAAATTTCCTTTTTCTAATCAATCAAGTTTCTGTCAACTCAGCTGCCAGAATAGTTCCATGATTTCATGACACATGAAAATTTCAGCTTCTTTAAGGATTTTTTCTGGCGCCCTGGTTGGCTCAATATCTTCGTGATTTTTTTTTTAACAGTGCAGGAGTGCAAAACTAAACCTTTCTGATGCAAATAATAATAATAATAATAATTCTTCAATAGAGATTCATATGAATGATGCAGAAAAAAGAGCAACATGGCTTTTTGTAACAGTGTGCTATTGCAGTGCAGTAGTGTAAGAAGAGTGTGCACGAAATCAGAGCTAGCTGTTTCCTCATAAGCTAAATTGGATGCTTATGGAATAGCATAAGGAACAGAGAAAACAACACAGAGAACAAAGAAAACTGAGAATGAGAACTAACTGACAAATAGAAAACAGATGCACTTCCTCAAATCCAATAAGAAGTAGGAGCTAGGTCACAAAGCCTATTACATTAGCATCCATGACTGACACAGATGGACTCATAGTAATTTACAGACAACTAAAAACCAACAAAATACTCAGCCTTTCCCTGTTGTTTGCTTTAACCTGGAGATATCACATTAACCCTTTAGGTGTATCACGCATTAGCTGATCTTAATAGGGGTAATCATCATCATTTACTGGTAATGATAAATGTATCATTTATCAGTGTGTCATAATTGCTTTTCTTTCGGTCTCCTAACAAATCAGAATCTCATACTTCCTTTGGGGTCTGTTTCACATCACTGGGTGCTGTAAAGATGCAGTAAAGGATGTGGAGATGCAAAGGAATCGGACATGCATTCCTGGATTGAAGTCATGGCAGGTCTGTGCAAACATGCTCCATGTGGTAGGAATGATTAGCTTGGGAGAGGTCACTGTTTTCCTCTTATCCCTCTGTTTGGACAGGACTCTAACAATCACACTGATCTCAGCTCACCAAGACATTTAAACAAGTGCCCTGAATGACAAACCTTCAACCCACATTTGTTAGGTATTAACTTGCCATGCAGCAATCCCCAGCCCTGTGCTATCTAAATATTTAGTAGAGCTTTAAGACAACTGGTGATCTCAAGGAACATATTGGATGAGTTTGAGAGTGTGTATTTTGTTTAGAAAGTATTGACCAAAGATCATGGAAAGGCTAACAATGACAAAACCTTTAGGACCATGACAGACACAACTTAGTTTATTCTGATCACATCATCATTATAACCAACCAGCAAGATGAAAATTAGTAAGAAAGCTCCTGGTTTTCATTAATTTTGGGGGCAAATACATGATGAAATCCATGACACTTTTTCCATTATCTTACTTAAGTAAGATTAGCTTTTGATCTAATATTGTAGAGTTTTTCCGAAAACCACATTTTGATTACACAAGTACATGCAAAGTAACTGTTTAGAAGATATGCTATATTAAAATCATGCAGGAGTCTTTATAAGGACATTCTTACTGTGAACTAAATGTACTGCAACCAGTGTGTGTAGCTTTTACAAATACGATTTCTGGGAAGTCTGTCTGAAGCAGAAAAACCTTGACTTGCAGACTTGCAGGACCATAATATCCCAATAAATGGCTTTTCTCTCAAACGGCAAGCTTGCTTGCGGTTGATAAAATCTCCAAAAGTAGAATGGGAGCTAACATTTTCAGCTCCCCTCTCCTGTGGAATCGGCTCCCGGTTTGGATTCAGGAGACAAGCACCCTCTCTACTTTTAAGATTAGTCTTCAAACTTTCTTTTTTGATAAAGCTTATATAGTTATGGCTGGATCAGGTGACCCTGAGGTGCCACTTACTCATGCTGCTATAGGCTCAGACTGCTATTGATACACTGAGCATTTATTCTTGACACATATCTTTTTCCTCCCAGGTGTTTATATACACCAATGCTGGAAGTTATTAAATTTTGTCTTCTCTCTCCCAGAGTTTGTGTTCTATCCTGTTTCAATACGCTCTCCTTTTTTTCTTCGTTTTCCCCTTTTGCCCCTCCCTGCCAGAGGTTTATTCCTGTTAAATGGGAGTTTTTCCTTCCCACCATCACCCAGTGCTTGTTCATCGAGGGTTGTCTGATTGTTGAGGATTTCTCTCTAATATTGTAGGCTCTTTATCTTGAAGTATAAAGCAACTTGAGACAACTGTTCTGATTTGGCATTATACAAATAATAAGTGAACTAAATTGAACTCATTAAATTTATTAGAATGAAAATTTCCAAAACAATATTACATTTTGCAATTGGCTTCAGTGTAATTTTAATAGTTTTTTCTAATATCTTTAATAACTTTAACAGAAAAACTGCACAGTATGTGACAGAATTTGAATTTGTCAGCTCATGGCTATGGTTAGTCAGCCAAACTAGCATTCAAACACTGGTTCTAATACCAAATCTCCCTTCACTGTTTACTATAACATTCATCCTCCCTGTTAGTCTGCGCCCCCTCTTTTCACATTGCTCATCAGCTTCTGTCTGCTCTCGGCCAATCACAGTCCTCAACTGGTGCCAGGTGCTGGCACAGTGTCAACCAAGCCTTTGGAAGGGAAAGCTCATGAATCTATTTCAGTGTTTCATCTACAGACAAAAAGGTTGGGGTGGGTAGGGGGATTGGGAACCCTCTGAGTGTTCTTATTCAGCCATTCATTGGTGCCCAGCAGAACCCACTATGCTCAGCCTGAAGAAAGATGCTGCAGTCACTGATTATCACCAAAGAGAAAATCCGCATGTGAAGGAACAGATGAAAAAAATGGAATATCCTCTCTTGCAGCAGACACAGTGACATCAGTGTTTATCTAGGAAGATGGAATGACACCAAAACAGACAGGCAGCAAGGCGGCAAATTGAGAATAGGATTGTCAGGAAGTGAAATGCAGTCGTTTTTGGCCAGAGTGGATAGAGGAATTTTTAATTAGAATGTGTTGAGAGATCATAGTTTCCCTTAGAGCTATCGGGCCTTTTCATGTTTATATAATGCATATGCATGTGCTGGAGCAATCATCTGAAACCAGATACCCAGTTCCATGAAGTATAACAGAAAAAGACTTCACTGAGCAATATGTTTTTGGACAGAAGACTTCACAGTGAAAGGTAAAGGCTGAAATTCGAAAGAAACATGTGGTCAGCATTTGAGATTTTGAGACATGCAATATCTATAAAATATGAACAATGCATCTTCGCAGAAAACACTGAGATCCAGATCATAGGAAATCGAGTCATGACAAAATGCATTATGGGATAAGGGTAATTCACACAACTGTGCTTCATCTTCTAAAAGATGAGTGAATACTGTACCACTGGTGTGAAAGCATGTCATCTCACGGCCCCAAGCCTGAGAGCTTTGACGTCTGCCAGCATCGTCAGAATCAGAGCAGATCCCTGAAGACAATCTGACAACCATCACAGTGAATAATTCCCCCACCCTCTTTCCTCATCTGAACCAGCAATAATATGATGCTGGATTAATTTTTGTTCCTCTCAGTAAGCTCTGAAGGAGAAGAAAAAAAATGCTTAGTGTCCAAAATAATGAAACATTCCATGACACATTCTTATCAGCCAAATGAAAAAATCACATTATCTTCAAAAGGGGTTTTAAATGCGCGCCCGCCCGTTTGCTCACTACCTCAAGCTGCATGGGGAATATCAACTGTGAGACAGTAATTCGCTCAAGCGCTTAATATTCAGTTCTCAGCTATGTAATATGCAAATTCATTGGGGTCATGCAGAAGTCAAATTGAAAAAAAAAATCCCTTAAACTTAATTTGAGAGGCAGTTGGAGATTTTTCTAAGAAAACCAGTCAGTTATGGATAGCGTTCAGTAGAAGTCAAACTGACAAACTGCTCCAGGGAGCAGAGAGGTCCCTGCAGCCTTGACACAAGTTGATCTCTTCAGATTTACTGTGCATGCACTTTTAAAAACCTCACGTCTACCACATTAACACTTAGCATCTCCATCAATTTCCTCATAGGAATCTAGTGCAGTAGTGTATAGCTTGTCCTACAAATGAGATTGTGGAACCTGTGAGGCCTGCAGAAAGAAAACACGTTCGTTTTGCACAAGGACAGATTGCAGTATCCACATATGTCAACTCATCTGAGGACATTATATCTCTCTTCTTCAGCTTGTACATTGATAAGCATTTACATGGAACTTCTCATAAGAGCAGACAAATGATTGTCCACACTATTCTGATCAGTGGCATCATAAATCCAAAATTCAAATGGAGGCATTTGCACTTGTATTAAATTTCATCTTACTATCAAGCTGTCAACAAAGAGAAATAAAGTAGCTTTTTGCATGTGATCTGTAGGCTGTTAAGAGGGAGAGGTCTGTTACGAACCCTGATACCTCTGAGAATGGGATATTGATCTATTTCCAACGGCTCCAGATGTGTCATATTGTTGTGGCTGCACACTTTGTAAAATCTATTCTGGTCTGATATCGTATATCCGGTAACAAGCTGGGATTGCTGTCCTGATGATGGCCCCGATGATGCTGAAAAGGGACAGGCATGGGCCTTGCTATCGCTGCCAGAGAGGAAGAATTAGCCATTTGAAGATGGGCAGGACAGATAGAGGGATCATGAAGCTATTAACCTCCAAACAAGCTGCTGAGAACCCAACAGATGGCAGGGCTGTTGGTGAGTGTGTTGCCAGATTGGGCAGCAAGCAAAACAAGGAGCCAGACTTCTCATAGATGTGAAGAAAATGGTCCTTCCAGAGCATGTGTTTGACAATGTGACCATGTGTGCATTTGTGTATGTGTAAAAGAGTACAAATATTTTAAAGGTCTGTCTGCCTGGATAAATACCACAAAGAGAGTTAATTAAAGTCTCTGTCCCTCACTCCAAAGTCTTTACCAATGGTCTTCATAAGCAATATATTGAGACAACGATCCCTATTATGATGCACTTTTTTTCCTAATATTCTTTGATACTGAAATAAAATATTGTGGTATCAAATCCCAGTGCCCTTGCACATCCAGTAATGTGACAGCATCCCACCATAATCTCCATTAATGAAAATTTAAGCAACACAGGTTGCTTCATGCTACAACTGAACTCATCTCATATTCAGTGTGCATGTGACTTCTGCCAATCATTTATATACTCTTTATTTATTTGTATAATCTCATTATTTTAAAAAAGTGTTCAATCTGACCGTAAACCAAGCAAGACAGTCAAGGACGACTGATGTCAGAAAGACATAAATGCTAGTCCAGAGCTGTGTGGAAGATGAGTTTTCCCAAAATAAAGACATTAAAGGTGGAAGCTGTGCATGCGTGTCTTGAGCATAATGGTGGTTAGTGGTGTTTGTTTATGGAAGATCTTCCGACAGTCGACAGAACTGTAAAGCACAGTGCTGGAAATTTAATTGCGGAATTGAATCTAAGTTGGGAATTGTGTTTGATGTCTGGCAAAGGTTTGAGGCTGGGAATAACACAATTTCACACATTCACATGCACTTCACTAGATATAACGCAATGCATTTAGGCATGCAGACATGGTCAAGACAACCTGCTGAAGTTCAAAACAAGAACCAGAATAGGGGGTAAAAAAAAGGGATTTAACTGACTTTGAACGTGGCATGGTTGTTGGTCCCAGACAGGCTGGTCTGAGTATTTCAGAAACTGCTGATCTACTGGGATTTTCCCCACACAACCATCTCTAGGGTTTAGAGAAAATATCCAGTGACAGCAGTTCTCCAGGCCAGAATGCTTTGTTGATGCCAGAGGTCAGAGGAGAATGGCCAGATTGCTTTGAGCTGATAGGAAGGCAATAGTAACTCAAATAACCACTCTTTGCAACCAAGATATGCAACAGAGCATCTCTGAATGCACAACATGTCAACCCTTGAAGCAATTAGGCTGCAGCACATGGGGTGCCACTCCTGTCAGCTAAGAACAGGAAACTGAGGTTACCAAAATGCTCTCCAGTCTGATAAGTTTCAGTACCTGCCACAACATTCAGATGGTACAGTCAGGAACTGGCATAAACAACATGAAAGCATGGATCCATCCTACCTTATACCAAAGGTTCAGGCTGCTGAGTGGTGTAATTTTTGTGGCACCTTCAGTTTCCAACTGAGCATCATTTAAGTGCCACAGCCTTCCCTTTATGACCACAATGCACCCATTTTCTGATGGCTGCTTCCAGCAGGATAACACAACATGTCACAAGCTCAAAGCATGTCAAACTGGTTTCTTGAACATGACGGTGAGTTCACTGCACTCAAATGGCCTCCACAGTCACCACATCTCAATCCAATAGAGCACCTCTGGGATCTGCTAATGGGAGAGTCACATCATAGATGTGCAGCGGGCAGACTCAAACACAAAGATGCACACACTCAAATTCTCAGTCTCATAAAGTGTTCTTTAGAAAATACCTAGTTTTGACATCTGATCAACAGAGAAGATTGAAAACGTAACAATCATCACAGTATAACTACTGCAGCCATTGAGACTTGCAGGGTGTAACACTGCTCTCTTCAGTACATCTTGTAGCAGGATGAGAAATCATATATCAGAGGCTAACAGAATATTTTAGCAGAACACCACATCTATGTACTGGAGGGGATTTTTACAGAGTATTAAAAATCCTGTTCTTGTCATGTTTTATTCAAATGTGCTTAACAAGTAGCCCCTATTAAAAGTGGAATGACTTTAACAAAAAAGTGTCAGGTGAGGATACATTAAAAAATGTTTAATTGTAGGGTGAGACTTTAACAAAGCTGCAGTTATAAGGTCAAAGCACAAACCAAAGTATGGTGTGGAAGTAAGGAAACAAGTCGGGTGTTATAACAGGGGACTGGTCCTCCCTAACTATATGATGACTATATGATGTTACTGTGCTCCTAGAGGATGCTGCTTTTAGCTTTGCCTCTGGGTGATTAAGTGGTAGTTAGAGAAATGAGTAGCTTCCCACTTTTTTATATTACTCACATGTTTTCAGGATCGGTGGCAGCATTGGTGCAGCTCAGAAGGATTTATAAAAGGTTATGCAATGTGTCAATGAGTTAGAAGAGAAGTTGTGAGTTAATTAACTCATACCTTTATAATGACATGCGGTGCTGTTATCCATATAGATCCCTATAGAGCTCTCTGTAGCACATGTAATCCTCACCGCTGGAAAGTGAGTCATCATACATACACATGAATACACACATACACACACAAACTCTTCTGATGACTTTCTAATTCATTTCATAAATCTTTCTCTCAAACCCTTGGTACTTGCGTGGGCATTGTGAAAATAATGACAGGACTGCACAGATGGATAGCTTCATGAAAAGCTTAAAACATTTGTGTTGATTGGTGTTATTCCATTGGTTAAAAAACATCAGTGGTGCAGCACTAATTATACACATCACTGGTAGTCTCTATTAATTAAAAAAAAACATTATGAATTATGTCTGTGAAGCCAGATCATCTTACATTCTTACATTATAACTGCCATAGCTGACCTCAAAAAATGTGAGACTCCATGACGTCATGCTGAAAAGCTCCAGCATCAGGATAATATTACAGTTGGGGCTAAGACATTTCAGTGTTACCAGAGAGTCACTGGGACTGGAAATGCAAACAAAAACAGCTGAAACATTTTAATCAGCAGTAGAACTTTTTCAAAATGTATTAAGTTTGTTTTCATTTTTTAAATAAATTTCTTGTGAAACAATGTTTCCCTAATATTATGTATCTGTTTACTGCAGCACTAAATGTCTAGAAATCCTATTCTTTTGACGTGCTGCAGACATGTGGATAAAATCAGTAAACTTTTCACTGACACCCTATTTTTCTACCCAAAAACTGGATCGTGCAGTATATTATCTACTTCATTTCAGAAATGTTTTACAGTGTTTTGCAATGCAATGCAGTGTATATTTGAAGAAAAACAAAATCTTTCCCTGTCCATACCCAAAGTCCTTTGTAGCTTAAACCTAACCACAGACATGAGTCTGCTTGCAAACCTCAGTCTCTGGTGTGAAAGTCAAGCAGTTTTCACAGAGCCAAGTCGAGCCCTGCAGATTCCAGTGCAGTTTAGATTGTAGATGTGGCACTTCATTTATTCACAAAATTAATTACCTCTGTCGCATCTATTTAGAGTTGAGAAAACAAATTGTGTTCACATGGAATTTGACAGAATTGGACTTAATCCTGCTTAGTGGGTTGCCATTGTGTCAACATTTTTAGAGATGCGAACTGAAAATTATATTTGACTATGATGAATGAAAAGTATATGATATCCATATAATAACACTGTATCGAAATACAAAAATGTGAACAGTTTACTTGCAATGACGAACTACAATAGCCACAAAATTGCATCTATTCATTTTTTGTTTATGGACACTAATGATAGGCTTCGAGTAATAAAATCCACTGTTTCTGTCTAACTGCTTTTATTAAATAAAATTTTTAAAAAAGCTCCAAAATGTCCCAGTAAACTTACTAAGTGTACAATACCAAACTGTAGGCAGAAAAATGTAAACATTAGTTGGTGAATGTAGTGTAGTATTTAGCAGTTAAAGAGCCAAATATTTCCTTCACAAGTTGAAATGAATTTACACATTAGAATCTACTAAATATTTCATTGTGTTTAACCTAAGTTAAACACTCTTTAAGAGACAAGGCCCAGCAAAAATATTTCCCCCTGTTCCCACACCACACCCATACCCTCTCTATCAACAACACAATTTTCATTGCTAACTTAGCTTCAAAAATAGCCCTCTGGATAAACTGGATAAACACTGTCAGAGCCAGTATAACCCCCAACCCCCCAAGCCCCCAGTCCTCCCTCAAACAACCCTCAGCACCACCACCACCACCACACACACACACGTATATAAAATGCATATATGTAGCCTTCAGCGAGGAAATGAAAGTGTGTTTGGGGTCCTGTGTGTTGTTAACAAGGTAAACAGTGCTGGGGGTCACTGTGGGGTAATAGTGCTGTTTATCGGGGTAGACCAAGCAGGTTGGCCACTGAGTTTTGTAATGAGATTAAAGCAGCTGAGGAGGAGCGGGTGAAAAAGATAAAATAAGTTGAAGGAAACAGATGAGTTTGCATCAATAGGAAGGCTGAATTTTAAATGCAGAAGCAAATCATATAGGATAATTCCTACTCACCTTAGATCCCAGTCACTTTTTAAAAGATTCTGCAGGCATCTTGGCATATCAGCAATGCATGAGTAGGCGAATGATGACTATTATATTGTACTGTTTCAAACCAGCAGGCACCATGCCATTTTAATTAGACACTGTTAGCTTAAGGGTTAACCAAAAAATAAATAAATGAATGTCAGAATACTCCAGTAGTCTGTTTAACCTTTCCAGGAAGACCAATAAAAGGAATGATATAAGAGAAAATACATGAGGTGAAATCTACTGGAACAGAAGCTAGCTCAAGGACTGCGGTTCGCTAATTGTCCGTGTACAGTGTACTGGCCCTTTATTTGGTACTGAGGCTGTGAAATTGTGGCAGACCTTCCATCTATATAATTCAGTTTCTCCTCTACAGCATACTCTCCCTGTGGTGGTAATAAAAAGTTAATAGAGTAGTATATTAAAACATTTACAGTGAAGTGTGATCAACACAAACAGCTCTGCCTGTAAAAGCGCAATACGTTAATAGCTGCATAGTGTTATGCCAAGTTTAAATGAATTGTTTGTCATATTAATCAACACCTTGTCAAGTTGAAGGATGAAAATAACAATGGACAAAGTGTTATTGAATTTCTGTGAACTATGTGTAGCAGAATTGAAATATAGTGTATTCCTCTTGGGTCTTTCAGTTCTATATTGACATGCTATTTTTAAAAATTAATTGGTGATTATCTTCAGCACACTGTAGGAACCTATAGCTTTTTTGCTGACAGTTAGTAAGCACCTTGTTTTATGTTTTGTAAATGTCAGAAGTATGAGTAGTGTTGCGTTGATACTCAAAAAGGCAATACATTACATATTACTAGCAATGCATGATGTTACTTATTTAATCCTTTGGAGTAATTTCTTATAATACTCATTAGATTAATTTTGCCCTAACCCTATCCACGAATTGGCATCTTATCTTGGTGAAGGGGTTTGTGTGTCCCAGGGATCCCAGGGGCAATGTTGTCCAGGGGCTTTTACTCCATGGTAGGGTCTCCCAAGGCAAAATGGTTCTGGATGAGAGGCCAGACGAAGAGCGATTCAGATGACCCTTGTGAAAGGACGATCAAGGGAACAGTTTACTCTGCCCAGGATAGGGTTTACGGGGGCCCAACCCTGGAGCCAGCACTGGAAAGGGTGCTTGAAGGAGAGCGCCTGGTGGCCGGGCCTTAGCCAGTGGCGACAGGTCGGGCACAGCCCAAAGAGGAGACATGGGCCCACACTCCTGTATGCCCACCAACCACAGGAGGAGCTGTAGAGGTGGGGTGCATTGTGTGTTGGGCCGCAGCCAAGGACTGATCCCCAGCTATCGAGGCTGGTGATTGGGTCATAGAATGCCACTTCTCTGGTGGGGAAGGAGCCTGAGCAAGTACGTGAGGTTGAGAGATACCGGAAAGTGTCATGGACTGCTGTGGCAGGCATAGTAGGACCCCAAAATGCAGACTTGGAAGGCAGACTTAAACACCAAAAAACAAGCTTTATTGCTGCAAAACACTTGGAGGACAGAAACTCATTCGCAGACGGAAAAGCACACAGAAGGAACACAATGATGACGTCACAACCAGGAACAGAGGGAAATGCAGACAATATATACACAGGGACTGACGAGGGACAACAGGAGACAGCTGGAGAGAACAGGTGGACAGAATTAAACTAACAAAACTGGGGGAAGCAAAAATGATCACACTGCACAAGGAACAAGATACTACCAAAATAAAACAGGAAATAACATGAACAGGATAACCACACAGACTAGATGCACAAGGTACTAAGGAAACCAGAAATCAATATGTAAACAACAACTAACAGAACAGGAAACTATGATAACAGAACCAAAACGAACTAAAACACAAAATGCTGGGCACATGGCCTAGGACCATGACAGCAAGATGTGGTTGGGCTCACCTCAATGCATGGCCTTTCTATCTATCTGTCCCCTCTGCTTGATGCCTTTATGCTGGAGTTTTCACTGCTGGATGAAAGGGTTGTTTCCCTGCACCTTCAGACCAGGGAGGTCTGGCTTAGACTGCTGCCCCCACAACCTGGCTCCAGAAAAGCGGAAGATGATGGATGGATGGATGGATTATCATGATGAGGACGCTCTTTCTCAGCCTCTTTTTAAGTGTGTAGGTATTGACACAAAGCCCAGAGCACAGCTGAAAACCAACCCAAATAGCATGTGACAGAAAAATGTGGCCACAATTCAAACACTAAGGCATGGGTAGAAAGAGAGGCTACAGTACTAGAATACAAGACTAACTGCTCATTAATGTTTTTGTTACCTGATTTAAAAAAGAAAGTTTTGGCTGCTTGGCTGGTGTCATCATTTTGGGTCTGGGGTTCTTCACTACTAGCTTTGTAAAGTAAAGTAAGTAACATTTATTTATAAATCACTTGTCAAGCACAAAAGTCACAAAGTGCTTTACAATACAAAATAAGGCAAAAGTAGTGGGTGGGTTCTTCCAATGGGCATTGGCTTTGCGCTGTTTTCACCTTGTCTCTGTGCACCTGGTTTAACTCTTCATTGTTTGTGTGTGGCTGTGGTGTGGCGTGTGCGATGCATGTGTGCTTTGCGGTGGCGTCCTTGTAGGTTTACCTTCTTGTTCTCAATAGTGCATCTCTTCTCTATTAACCCTCAGCTCTGAAAATTAACCCTGGTGTATGTGTACTGATTAATGGCACTTTAATTATTTTGCTACTGTTAATCAAACATTACTGATGGATGGAACCCCTTCATCTGCTTCTTATTACTTTTGCATATTGATACCAGTCTGAAGTCATTATTCCTTAGGTAAAATTCCTAGCGTTACACTGGTTAATACTTTCCAACTCAGCCATTACTTCTCATATATGTTTTAACCTTCTTTATTACGTGTCATGGGCCAAGCTGAAATCAATATCTTTGTTCTTGGGAAACATGAGAAAGTAATGCAACATGGTGGTGTGGTGGTTAGCACTGTTGCCTCACAGCTAGACGGTCAGGGTTCTAATCTGCCAGGGCCTTTCTGTGTGGCGATTGCGTGTTCTCCCCATGTTTGTGTGGGTTTTCTCCAGCTACTCTGGTTTCCTCCCACGGTCCAAAGACATGAGACATGCATTTACTTGGGTTAGGTTTATTGGTGATTCTAAATTGCCCATAGGTGTGAAAGTGAACGTGAATAATTGTCTGTCTCTCTGTGTTAGCCCTGCAACAGGCTGTCAACCTGTACAGGGTGTACCCTGCCTCTTGCCATATGACAGCTGGGATAGGCTCCAGACCTTATCGGAAGGCACTGCTTAACCCATTTTAGGTCTTTTGCTCAACAAATGAACAGATGAGAATGAAAACATGCTGAAGAAGCAACAGATGAGCCTTCCTTCCATTTTCACTGTCTCACCACCTTTACCTATGTTCTCATCATTCTCTCTGTTTTGTTTTTGTTTTGTTTTTTTCACTGTTTCTCTTTTTGGCACATTCTTTCTCTTTCTAGCATTCTCCACATCTCTCTGCCTCCAGCATGGTTGTATGTTAATCTGTTGGAGGAGGAGTGGAAGGTGTGTTGAGTTTAATCATCCTGAGGGCTGGTTGGGTGGCTGTCTTCTTGTCTGCTGGGACTAATTGGAACAAAACCCTTTCTTGTTCTCAGAAAAAAAAACCCCAGAAAGAAATAGAGGGATAAAGACAGAATCATGTTTGCAACTGCAGGTAATTAGAGCAGTGTGGTAACAGGAGGATGGAAAGAGTTTAAGTGTGTATCGGTGTGTGTGTGTTTGCATGCCAATACTGTTAGTTTAGCATATATGATTGTGAACATGATTAACTAAAAAAAAGGCTTCAGTTTCCCTATATGTGCCAAAGTTGGTTTTATAGTCATATCCACATTTTTGCCTATATGTACTTTGTGTACCCATACCTGGGCACGCAGGCATGCATGCTTGACACATTATCAAACTCTCAGCTGGGAGATGTGATTGATGAAGGAGTGTCATTCTTTTGCCTCTCTCTAAAACTATCCACCCCACTTTAACAACTTCAGCTTGTGATGTCAATCTTTCTTCACCTCCTCTTTTAAGATGCTTTTAAGTGGATTTTGATAAAGCAAAAGAACACGGAGGCCAGTTCTCACCTTGCTAATGGAGTCAGTGTGCTGTGGAATACACCAAAGGGCAAAAGATCTCAATACCACAGGCTTCTGTGTGGCAACACTTCAGGTTTATCCTTACAAGAAATGAAACAAAGAATTTCCCCCTTGTAGTGAAAATGTATTTAAATTGCTTTTGTTTTTCTCTCCACTGCCCTGTGTTTCTCATATGCCATGGCCAAAATTGAAATCTAATTAAAATTAAGAGACTGGCCACAATTAAGGGCATGATCCAGTTTTAGTTCATTAGGAAAGAACTAATCCTTTAAATAGGCAATGAAGCTATAGGTCAGCATTTAAAACCATGTAACCTTGGAAAATTTACAAACTCCTGAATCTGGCTTTCTGCCACAAAACACTAATGTAGTTTGTGAAGAAAAAAGACAGTGGATATTAACTTGGGAAAAACAACTTAAGACCTCTGTCACACAGCCCAAGAGAGTGGTCGGCGACCCCTGGCAACCACTGATCACGAGGTTAAAATGCGTATTTCACACACATTTGGCAATTGTTTCTGGCAGTCATGTCGAAAAAATCAATCCAAGTCCTGTTTCTCAGGGTTTGCTATGGTGGTGTGTTTATTAAGCATGCCAGTTTAAGGAGGACTTAACAGCCCAAAGAGTGGCGCTGGGAAGGGAAGCTGACATTGAACCAGTGAAGATTTTGGTATACAAGGGGTTGGAAGTGGACAACAATCAGGAGAGGGTATATGGGTATTAAGGTATAACATCAAGCATCTGGAATACAACAATGGGGTGACAAGATCAAAGTCTAAGGTATAAACAAGTAAAATAAAGGTGATAGGGTCTAACAGTCAAACACTCCAGGAGATAGACAGCTGTCTTCTGGTTACACAGATTTTAATTAGGATCAACAGGATGTTAACAGCAAAAGTTTCATAGATGAGTGAGTCTGGCTCAGTATTCTACATCAGTTGCAAAGAGGTATAAAGTGCTGGACCAAAAACTTTCTTGCAATTTCTTTGGTCACCATAATCATCAGCAGTTTGCATGGCAGACACCAGCTTGTCTGCAAACACCACCCAACTACTCACAGATCATTAGTGAAATTGTGAAAAGGGATGGAATCCATCAGCAGTTTGACTAAGTGGCAAGTGTTTGTAGGCAATTCAGCATTTTCCAGACAAACAACGGGGACCTGCGGCATTCTGCAAAGGACCAAAGGAATCCCAAGGAAGTTTTTGGTGCAGCACTCTCTTTGTGACTGATTTCACATAGCAACAGACAGCAACCTTTAGCAAGGTTGCAGGCCCATGGGATCCACGGGACTGGGGCCTAAGTTGGGTAATAGGTTAAGACAACAGCTTCTCCATTCTCTCACCCTTATCTCCTT
The DNA here is from genome assembly GCA_024447675.2 of Pterophyllum scalare. NCBI lineage: Eukaryota > Metazoa > Chordata > Actinopteri > Cichliformes > Cichlidae > Pterophyllum > Pterophyllum scalare. The sequence continues at coordinate 16,070 of JAMQGT020000368.1, read as the reverse complement.
TATTTGTCTCCTGATCTTCTGGATGTGCCCAGCCACCCTCACCTGCCAACCGGTTGTCAGTATGACACCTTAGCAACCCAACTACTTCCACAATTGTTCCTCAATGCCCAACAGGTCTCTTCTTCAATGTCTCTCTCAGTGTTTGCCAACATAAAACATCAAAAGAAAAAAATGTGTTAGAGAATCTCTTGTGAGGCAATTTACGTTCCTTATATATCTCCTCAATTCAGTGAATGGCACTTTTCATGTGAAAGACATGAATGAATAGGACTGTCAGCACAGGTGTCTATATAACCCACAGCCACAGTCACTCCAGAGACCAAAGGAATACACAACTAAAATATCAATGCTTCAATAGACTGGAGTATTTTGCAGCTTAATTGCTGGCAAAATTGATATACAAATAAACATACTGGTTGAAAAGAAGTAGAAATATGTTTCTATTAAATGAAACACTCCAGAAACTTCATATCCAAGTCCACCTGCATGAGAGCACCTTGAAAAGTGACAGGATGACATGACAGTGAACTGTGTCACATCCTCTCACTGCTCATAATTGCTCTCCACTTGCCTTTAATTAAAAGACATAATCCCATTAACAAGCAGAAATAGGATTAATACTGCCTCAGACTCCAGCTGCTGCTCTGTAATGAGTGTGACTGTGTGTGTGTGTGTGTGTGTGTGTGTGTGTGAGTGAAAGTGTCTGGTCCCCTGACTCAGAGATATCACCAATACCACATGGGTGATATGGGTGAGTGGAAACGAACGAGAAAGGGATGCTAAAGAATGGTGAAAGAAAGAGAAATTGAGATTGAAGAGGGGAACTGTCATATATACAAAGCAACACAAAAGATGAAAGATTAAATGAAAACAAATATATTTAAACTATATATGTGTATCCCATGTTATATAATTATATATTATCGTTTAACGTTCAGAATTCTCAACAATATAAGAGGAGTTTGGATAGTTAAAGGGAATGAAACAAAAAGGATGAGAGAGAATGACACAGGTCAGAGTCTTTTCCACTGAGACATTCTCCCTTGTCGCTGAGCTAAGGTGAGAAACAATGACCGTGAAAGGATGACATGCCAGCATAACGCCACTATTGTAGAAATAACAAAGGCTGCTGCTGAGCCACAAGGATAAGAGGACATGGTAACAGGGGAGCGTTCAATGTTTCTGAGTCGATTATGTTGTTGTTACCACACAGCAATGCCTCCCCGCATCTATGTCGTCTAATGTACCTTACACAAGCCAACACCATCCTTATTCCAGTATCTGCTCTTTTAATGTCGCACTTTTTGCATCTCTCCACAGTAACCCCATTGTTGTTGTCAGTTGGAAATATTATGTCACTCTTGCCGTGTCATATTTAGCATCTTTCCTGCTAAGCTGGTAGTTTGTGGTTTCTTTTTATCTGCAATTTCATAAGCCTTGTGTGGCCCCATAAAAGCATGAAAAGTGAAGAAATCACAAATTGTGTTGCAAGAACTGTTACTTAACTGAAAAAAGTATTTACTGGAATGCTGAGCTATTGCAGAGGGACCAGTTGTTTTATTTAGATAGAGATAAAATTGAAAAAATATGACAGTATGCAGCAGCTGATCCTTACGATGTCTGTGTTATTCAAGATCTCAAAAGAAATAGTACTTCAATTAATTTCTGAAAAACAAAGCAAGTTGTAGCTTTCAATGTCACAAAATCTGCTGAAACTAACAAAAAAGTAAGTGACCTTGTATATCATTTTTCATGAACGTCTACTGGTCAGATTTCCAGCAGCCAGCTCTACTAGTTAAGTGTGTGTATGTGTGCTTGATGTGTCAGGGTTTGAACCAGTGAGTGGTAGAGTTCAGAGGGCTTGTCTGTGCTCTCTCTGTGGGCTTCTCTCTGACAAGACAGTGAAGTGACAGCACCGAAGCACAGACACATTACTGACAACTAAGGTTATAGACTGATAAATGGGGTCAAAAGTGGGCTTGTGCTTTAAAATTGGAAATACCTGTCACTGTCCTTCTCCAATTATAACACATATTCAATGGAGTTTCATTAGTTGTGCTGTACTATAAACTTTGCAAATGCTACACCTGTCTCTGGGAAATATTCTGTTCTATTGGCATTATGTAGTTCTAGCAATTTTATATATGCATATATATATATATGTATATATATATATATATGTGTATATATATATATATATGTGTGTGTGTGTGTATGTATGTATATATATATATATATATATATGTGTGTGTGTGTGTGTGTGTGTGTGTATGTATGTATGTATGTATGTATGTATATATATATATATATATATATATATATATATATATATATATATAATACCACCAAATACTTTATCTGAAAGTGCAGATATATCAGTGTATTTTTTTACCAGGTAAAAATGTTTGAGAACTAGTTCTCATTTACAAACACGACCTGGCCTAGAGGCCCCAATCAAATCAGGTCCACTACACATGAATACACATAAACATATAAACATACAAACATACCAAAAGCAATCAATCCATCAATAAATCGGAGATTAACATGGAGCATGCATGTGTGTGTGTGTGTGTGTGTGTGTGTGTGTGTGTGTGTGTGTGTGTGTGTGTGTGTGTGTGTGTGTGTGAGTGTGTGTGTGAGCTATCGCCAACTTCAGGCCAGAAATCTTTGTATGAAACCTCAGGATTCAGGATATCAGTGAGCAAGCTGAACCCTGGACATCACAGAGTGTTCAAATCTTCCTCACGTCTATCCCCATAGAGTCTTTAAGAAGCGAGATCAGTGGTAGCTGCACCAACTACATCTAATACCACCAAATACTTTATCTGAAAGTGCAGATATATCAGAGCTGCTTGCTGGATAATTGAATAGCTGGTTCCGGTGTCAGGTTTTTGGGGGACAATATCTGACTTTCTTTTCTTTTTTTCACTTTCTTCTTCAAATTTCTACTGATATTTGCAGCTACAGTACTTCATGTAGTGATTGACCAGGTGTTTTGAGGTGAGATTTTTTTTCTTCTTTTGGTGCTTTATGTGCAGGAGACAGCAACAGTATGGCACTGTTTGTCTCTCTTTTTTTAATACAAATTTGGCTACTTTATAGGATGATTGAGACTGCAAACTTTGATTTCACTTAAAACTTCACATTGTTTTCTTAAATCCATTAAGACTTTCACAATTCCCCCTATAAATTTTCACTATATTTAGAGAGTTTTCCCAGCCATAGAATGGTAAACACTTGTGTCAGCCAAGTGTGTGTCAGTTAAGTCTCAGTATAGCTTGGATTGCCCTTCTTTCATACACTTAAGCTTACCTCTCTGTTGTGAGTGATATGATGGAATATATCAATGTGAATGTCAATGCAAAGCCTGAAATAAGAAATGGAGGGAAAAAATGACTATGCTGTCTGAATAGAAATGCAGTCCAAATGTAAGGACTTGACATAGAGATTGCATAACATCTCATACATAAAATATTAAGCTTTGCATATGCAATGCACACACAGCTAGGCCAGCATATGGTGTAACCCCCATTCCCTTTTTTTTTTGTCAAGTCAAGAAACCACAAGTTAATCGTGGAACTGGGTGCATGTACTGTTTGTGCATTCTTGCCCTTATGTGGACATGTACATGCCAGACTTCTTAGAGAGCTGCATCTTAATTGTAAAGTTTCTCCCATTCCCTTGCACAGTCCTTTCTCTCTCCACCTCATCCTTTCATCAGACCAAAAGAGGAAGCCCACAGAGTCAGTTCAGCACATGTTCATCAAGCAGAGGTTTGCAGAGGACTCATAGGGGAGGGGATTAGGATTTAGCAGGCTGCGGTCCGAAGGCGATGGCAGGCAGCTGAAGACGCAATCAGGATTGTGTTTGATTTTAGCACAGCACATGTGAGCTAATTAATAACATAGTGGAGGAAGGTGGGATGTTAAATGTAGCCACCGTTTTCTTAGTGTTTTTCTGGAAGTCACTTTGCTTTCTTTTTCACAGATAATGATGGCACACAAAAAGGCCATGAGAGGAGTTTAAAACTTCAGGCCATTTGAGATGAAGTTTGTGTTGAGAGGACGTTGAAAACGCTTGACAATCATTAAAAGTGAAAAAAAGAAACATCAAAGTGAAACTTTTAAAAAACTGAGTTCGTTTTAGGGATAATTATGGAACTTAGAGTGGAAATTTGTCCCATTTTTCCACGCGCCAAGACCCAGAATCTTTCTCCTCCGCCTCCCTGTCCTCGAGTTCACCTCGCTGCCTTGTTTTCCTCAAGCTGTCCTCCTCGTTACCTACCTAATCCCAGCCACTGTCAAGATTTAAATGCTGCTTTCAGTGTGAGCCATATTTTCAGCATTCAGCATTCAGCATCATTTCCCTGAGCCCGACAGACAAGGAGAGAAAAGAGGGAGGGGGGACTGGAAAAGAGATAAAGAGACACACTCCATGGATTACACACACAAATACACACATAAATATGCATATACACATGCAAGAACACATTGTATGAGTCTCTGTTTAATTAGCCTGGCAGTTTATCAGGGTGATCAGGAGTTCAACACAGTAAAGTTTCCTGCAGATAAAACAGTGTTTGGGGAAGACGGGTCTAATGAATGCTGAGCAGCACAAAAGGAGGAGGAGGAGGAGGAGAAAGAGGAAGTGAATAAAATGAGAAAAGGATGACAAGAGGGCGCTTCAGTTTAATTGCTTACCTGATACTTTCACTTCCTCTTCATCATCCTCTTCTCATCTATTACAACAGCTTTGAAAATTGCCTCTAACAGATGGATCTGACACTCTTTTATTTGCTAGAAAAGAGCTGAAGGTTTATGACGACAGTTTTAACTATTACCGAAACTCACAGTGGCTCCTTCCACTATTTAGACATTTAAGGGCTTCGTTTACTGTGATTAACCAATTGTAGTGAAGCCGGCCTCTTTTATGGAAACGTAATATCTTTGACTTGACCTTATCAACTAAAAACCATCAGTGTGAAGACCACTCTAGTATTTTCTCAAATACTAGCTTTCTAACTGCGTATATTTTTCAGTATTCTTAGAAGAAATGAGTGCTTCATGAGTGAAGGGGGCAGGGACTTTTAAACACTATCCTGACATGATTTCTACTTTAATTACCACCCGAGATTCAGCAGGAGCTCTTATAACCACGCCATGTCTTCTCCTGTGGTGGTTTGTACCTGATCAACCAATGAACTTGTTTGCATGCCTCTGCATATGTGGCTGTGGTAGAGGATTTGCAAGTGACAAACAAATATATTTTCCTTCATTTTAATGTCATCTTCAGGAAGATGCGCGCAGTGAGAAGAAAAAGACAAAATACAATGAAGAATGATAAGAGCATAAATTACACCAAATGCACGACCAAATTTTTGTCATCTCACCAGTATGTGTGTGTTTCATTCTAGCTTGAAGATTTAAAGACTGGTTATTATTGTTATTTACACTATTTTATGAAACTGTAAGTTATATAAATAAAAGATGGATGCATAAACTATGACATTTTGAAGCCTTTAGGGCTTGAATTACAAAGCAGGGCAAGTTAGCGTGAGGCTGCAATCTCAAAAATGAACCAAGGGGAAAGTTATGCTGATCAATTAGTGATAATGCACTAATTTATAAGCAAAGCTTTGGCCAGTTCATTTCACTAATGACAGACTCATTTTTCCCAAGTGCAGCACAAATTAATGCATCAAAATATGATGAGGGAGTGAGTAATGCACGAACGTACTAACCAAAACAATATAAAGTAAGTGCAGGTTTTATACATCTTTCCTTTGGAATCAACATGGCACCATGAACTCTTTTGTTACATATTGCTGTGGACTGCTGGGGTACTTGAAGATTGAGAAAGTCATTTCTGGATAAGTATGACTGCAAATGTGGCTCCCGAGTCTTTCCCCCACACATGAAGTTCATTTAAGTTTTGTTCTGTTTCATCAAAATATCTGTATTAGTGTGGACCAGAAATATGTTAGCCTTGGCTCTAAATATTCTGAGTGAGGACTCACTGAAGAGCTACAGGACAGAGCCAAAGTCTTGGCACTGCACTCGTAGCTTTGAGCAATCCAATCTTGCCAATTATGCAATTGTTCTGATAACACCTCCCACTAGCGTTCCAAATAAATCAAAACTCCAGGTGGCAACTATCACAGCTACATCAGGCACAAGAATTTATGTTACCTTAAATATAGCACAAATTACCTCTCCCAAACCTTAGTAAATCATGTTTGTGGGGGTTATTCCAATACTCTTATCACAAATTGTGTGCTATAAAAAGGGAGCTTATCATGCAATAAGGCCAGCTGCAAAAATATTTGTCCTCACAACTTTCAAACACAAAACTGATAATACACTAAACTGGCTCAGGCTAAATAAATCTGGCTGTTGGTCTGGCATTTTGGCTTACGCCAGCTTGTTTTAGTGAAGCCCAAACTAATCATATTTGGTTGACAGGGTGGAGTGCTAAAATATCACTTTAACACCCATTCATCATTTAACAACACCATTCCCTTAATAATGCAGACTAAACCCTCTATGCCCCAAAAGATTTCTATTAGAATGTTCCTGAGAATTTCAAATGAAAGGGGAAATCTGAAGAACACTTGAAACATCACGATTTAGCTTTTAAAAAAATGTGTGTGTGTGTGTGTGTGTGTGTGTATATATATATATATATATATATATATACATATGGAAGTGTCAGTTTCAAAACATATTTCTAAGATTTATATTTTCATTATCTCTTTGTCGTTATTTTTCTCCTCCTCTTCATCTACCTCCTCCAACACTTCTCCCTCCTCTCTTATCTCCACTTCATCCTCATCCTTCCTATTCACCTGAAGCTTCATGTCCTGAAGTCCAGGCTCTAACATAAGAAAACTGGCATAAATGTGTATTTTTTTTTCTAAGAAATTGTCGCTGTTACTTAATGTCAGCAGATTAGACATGTGACCCTCCCGTCTCTGAGTCGGCTGTAAGAGATTAACCCAGGTAATCCCAGGTAATGTTAGACTCAAATGTCCTAAAAAATCACACCTTCCCTCTGATACAAAGTTCCATTGCATTCTCACATTTTTTTATTGCCTGAATGTGAAAACATGAGAAAAAGTCAGTTTCAGCATTTTAAATCTGAGAATTTTACCATGCAAACCTGTTGCGATTGACTCTCTTTTTGTAGATAGCCTCAAATGGCCATTGGGGGGAGGGGGGGGGTGCAGTTTTTAGCACTACTGTAAGTGTTGTTCATTTTTCATACACAGAAGTTATGTTTTACTCAGCAATGCAAGCTAATAAGGTAAGAACACTAAAAATGTGCCACTGGAGGCAACGAGCAGGGGTTATAATTGAATTATATGTGTTGTAGAAGCAGGCTAGCCACGTTTTTTAAAAAAAGAAAACAGAAGTGAAAACTACCTAAATTGCCAGACAGTTTTTCAGGAGTTGGACATTTGTAATGGTACCGGTCTTTTTATTTATTTAATTATGTTTGGAAAGTTTTTATTGTTCCACTACAAAGACACTTTATAGAGTTTGACAGGACAACAAAGTTTTACTCGCAGCAATAACTATATTTTCACCTTGTGGGTTTGCCTGTGTTTCTGTGTTTCATCATGGCATGATGTGGTCCTGGAGACTTGCACAGTGGTGGGAAATACCACAAAGGTCACTTTGCGTATTACAGTGGGTGTTTATATGTTGTCTGTAAAGAGACATTGTTAAAGCACTAGTGCCACAACTGTGCAAGATAAGATCGGAATCTATGGCACGTTCATGGGTCAGAATGTCAGCAAGTCAACATCCATTGTACTCAGTGTGCATTTATAAACATGAAGAAACAACAAGTCTGCCTATAGGCTCAGACACCCAATTAATGAGTACTTAGGGATGTTTCTTCATTTAAAGTAAGCATCAGCTATGCTCTTTGTTGTGTTCTTTGTTTATGAGCAACAAATTATCCCACCCACTGTCACAGTGGTGTCCAAACAATCCTGTGATGCTCTTTAATGATACATGACTTCTCTGCCAATTTTTAGTCAAAGAAAATTAATTCAATAAGAGGTAATTTGTGGTTGAACAAGCACCCGGATTCACCCCTGCCAGTGAGTGGAATCATTCCCTCCCAGTTATATTGTAATCACATTCAATTAGCAGAATGACAAAGCAGTCTTCATTGTTTCAGGGGGAGGAGATGTGTCATCTTACTGTACCTTCTGTACATTTGTGGGGATAAGTCAGTTCCTTCATCCATATCGTCTTACTAGTGTTTTGCTTTTCACCCCACCCCCTTCCCAAAATTTCCCTTTCCAGTTTTCCTCTGGCTGTCTGGCCAAATCTTCAGAGAGCACAGCTTGGGAGGAAAAACTCAACCATATTGGCTACCCTCTCCTGGCAGGGACTGTGGTCCAAAGATGGGAAGACAAAGGCATGTCAGTTTTTTGGTTTTGTTTTTATTTTGTTTTTTGGAGGGAGAAAGGGGTGGTAGTAAGGGCTCTGTTGTTGCTTATTGATTGTTTCAAAACTTATGCTTCACAGTCAATGATATACTGTCCTACATCAAATAATAAAACAGTTGTGTTTAGTGGAATTTTGGCTCACTTTAAGAGGATATTTTAGGATTTTGTGAGTTATAGCCCTTACGATTGAAGAAAAAAAATATTTGATCCCCTGTTCAATTCAATTCAGTTCAGTTCAAATTTATTTATATAGCGCCAAATCACAACAAACAGTCGTCTTGAGGCGCTTTATATTGTAAGCTAAAGACCCTACAATAATTACAGGGAAAACCCAACAGTCAAAACGACCCCTTTGAGCAAGCACTTGGTGACAGTGGGAAGGAAAAACTCCCTTTTAACAGGAAGAAACCTCCAGCAGAACCAGGCTCAGGGAGAGGCAGTCATTTGCCATGACCAGTTGGGGCTTGGGGGTTTGTTCACATACAAAGAAATTTCTATCAGTTTCAATCGATTTGTTTGGTAGTTTCATTTTAATGGTGAGAGACAGAATATCAATCAAAAATCCAGAACAAACACATTACATAAAAGTTATAAATTGATTTAAATGTCATTGAGTGAAAAAAAAGTTCCCATGGATTGGCTCTGTGCCCATGTGGCACACAGATTACAACCAATCAATCAGTTGCAGACAGTCATTCATTTCTTTCTAAGAAAGCAAACTAACAAATTCAGCAGGGGGTCTAATAATGATTTCCACACTGTATTTTACAATGGCCAACAATCTTTTAAGGGTTTTGAAGAGCAGCCTGTTTTTTTTTATTTTATTTTATTTTTACTTTTTTTTTTAGTATAACTCAAAACCAATGTGCAGATCTTAAAACATCGGGGGGGTAGGGGAGTATAAACATCAGGGCAAGTTATGTAAATTGTATTACAATTGTCAATATAAATCAATACTTCTCAGAAAAACAATGGAGAAATTTACATAAAAGCATTTACATATAACAAAAATATGAGGCGAAAGAACCACAGAACCTCAACCAACCAAGGTCTCATCCAAAGCAAAAATGGTATATTGACTTCAAAACCAGCAGCATATCATTTTCAGGGTCTTTGATGAGCAGTCCCCCCCCCAAAAAAGCCTTGAAAGCCTGAGATTCCTTTCAGAAGAAGAACTGGCACACAGAGAACGGAGAGAGAGGCAGCCAATATACACCGTCTGGTTCCAGCACCGGGTAGGCAATGGCACACACACACACACCTACAATATCCCGCATACATGTAAGGCACGCAACCCAAAAGGAATGCGGATATTTCACAAATCTACACTATTACTGAACAGCTGGGTTGAAATATATTAACCAGAACACATGCACACTGCAATGGTCTGTTGTATTATTGATGTAAGCCATTGTTCTCCTCTCAACACCATTACTCCATATAAAACCCTGGCCAATAGGGGTGCTGTTGGTGAGACTTTAGTGACCCCATCTGGCAGAGGATTGGTTCGAATGTTCAGCCAAAGAGAATGGAGTATGAAAACAGATAGCCCACCCACCAACAACAACAGTTACGATTGGATAATCCACCCCTCTGTCCAATTGTTAGTTATCTTCCTCAGTCAAACAAGTTTGTCTTTGTTGTTGAAGGTTTTCTTGGTAGTGTGTGGGCTCAAGTGTGCGGCAAAGAGGAAATTGAAAACTGCTGATCTCTGTCTGGCAAATAAAGAGCAGCAGTCTACAGCGGGCTGTCAGCTTGGTTATGCCACCCACTCTGATAGGTCTGCCTCTTCAGTTAAGAGCAAACTTTCACTCAGAGTGAATTTGAGGCCTTCGGCTGGATCTAATGTAAGATTTCCGACTGCTTTGTTGTGTATACACATGAATTTGGATGTTTATGAAGAAGACTGAAGTGTGCTTGTTTACATTCATATGCATATGGAAATGTGGTTATGTAAATTCATCATCTTCAGTGGTTCTTTGTTTAGGGTAGTGGCTTGATGACTTCTAAAGTAAATTCAAATCAAAGCAACTGCAAATTGACTAGTTGTCTTGCTGGAAAAGTTGGTACAGCTCATTTAAAACATTTGATATAAATTTCTGCAGTCCATGAACCCTGCTTAGAAACACCTGAATTAGGGCCCATCAAAATATGACAAGATAACTGCTAAGATGTGTGAATAGAAAAAATTGAAAACAGATTTACTGCATTTCTTAGTTAAAAGTATATATTGTATTATTTGGGGTTGATATGAGGGTTAATATGCCTTTTTGTAAAATTAAATAATGAAGATTATTCTCTGCACCAAAACAGATTTTTTTCCATGAATAATGCCAAAGTACTTTTTTTTAGTTATAATCACATATATTAGGGATAAAACAGACTCATCTGTATGTCTGCATGGTTTTGTGTTGTTGCATGCATTTTTTTCTTATGTATTTAAGAATTGTGCAGTAAAATATATGTGTACGTTTTAAGACTACATATACTTTTATGTATGCATGTATATCGGAGGGTAAATGGTATGGACAATGCTGCCAGTGCAGTTAGCTGGCACTGTGACTCTGCTGTGGATCAGGAAAGGTTGTCTGAAGGTAGAGGAAGGATTAGAGCACTTCAAAGCAATGCTCACTTCTAAGCTGGCTGATGCAAAATCCGCTTTGTGCAAATGGACAGCCGGCACTCCAAAAAAAAAAAAAAAAAAAAGAGGAAAAAAATCCAAGCCCGAAGGAGCTGAGGACAATTCGGCTGTACTCTCAATATGCCAATGTTACTTGAAACAGATACAATTTAAAAACTTCTAAAGAAGATGTGCAAGTATATTAATTTCAAATTTTAAAAAAAGAAAAGAAAATCAGGAACTGTGAAATTTTTTGTGGTATAGTTTCTTATTGCCATCAAGGATTTGTTGCGATTGAAGTTTAAGTTGACCAGAATTACTTTAATAGTGTTTTAAATATCTTTACACATCAAACTTATAATTATGAGGTGTTTATTCGGCCAGCGTTTGAACACCATACAGAACACAGAAGAGTAACCAGGCATTGTGCAATACATTTCTACTAAAGTTGATCTTATAGAGTCCATCACTTTATTATTACTTTAGGCTTTATGCATTATTACTGTTAAAACAAGAAAGGTATTAAGCAAGAGATACAATGAAATAAGCTGAGCTCCAGGCTGTCTGTGTAGTGTCATTAAGACTGGGAGGTGGGCGGGTGATGGAATGATCGTGGTCAGAGTACAGTGGCCAGCAGGGCTGCTTCGGTAAGTCTTAAATCACTGGAAAACAAGACTGCCGCTGTGATGGATGTGCACGGCACGCCCCAAATCAGGAAATGTCTTATCTGTCTCTCAGAAGAGATGCTTAAATACGGCAATGTCGGCTGGATCATACATACAACAAGCGCACGTGTTTGCATGCATGCGAATACGCACCAATGCAAAACTACACAGAGAGACACACATATAGTAAAAAGAGCCGCAGAGCATAAGCAAAACAGTCCAGTAGATTTATAAGACTAAAGGTGCTGTGGTCAGGTGAATAGATTGGTTAGTTGGCAAAGTGGGTGGGTTCAGTAGCTTCAGTGGCCAAGACAAACCTTCTAATCATTCCAATGGAGTGGCAGATTTATGCTGATAAATTATATCTGGAAGGAAAACACAGCTGCATTACTATTGCTGCCCATCTAGGAGAGAGCCACAGTGCAATTTGAATCTTCCGACAATGAAAGGACCAAAAAGTGGGAACACGATGGTGTTCTATGTGAAAGAAGAATTGCAAGGAGCAGTCTGTGCTCCTCACAATGGAAATTTCATTAAAGTGAGGCTCTCTTCGCTAACTTTACCTCATTCAGCAATCTTTTTTTTTTTCCTCTGTCTTTGTGAGCGCTAGCAGAAATATTAATGTTGGGGATATAATAATAAGTGTTACATTTACTGTGTATTCTCCATTGAATTTGTGTGGATGTATTAGAAAATGTCTACAAAATTAGATAGTTGGGTATCAGGTGTGGCTCAGGTATGATGTCAACTGTTTTACTCTTGCACAAAGCTGTAACACCATTCCAAACCCAGTTCTGGCTCTAAAATCCTGTAGGTAAATAATATTTCAATGAAAAAAAATCAGCAAACAACTGTTTCTCACATATTTACCATTTTTTCCACTATCCATATAACTGAGCACCTGCAGCCACCACTACGTAATATGTTACTCTAGCTCGTGTTTTATTCACATAACAGAAATGCAATAAAATGTCTTACTGTCATTAAAAAAAAAGTATTACAGATAACTGTATTAAGCTGAGAAGCAAAAATTTAAGAAAAAAAAAGAAAAGTAGAAAAAAATTATTAAAATGCTAAAGCTTCATTTAAATAATAAAAAATACCCAGATAACCAGAGAACTGGTCAGGCCTCATTTTTTGCCAGGTGGAGGATTTTTTTGGTTTTGGTTTTTATTTTTGTTTGTTTGTTTGGCCTATGCATTTTCCAGTGTGAAAAAGCTGGATTTTGGCCAGGCCTTTAGAGTGCTGTGTTATTTTGGATGAAGTCAATATGGAGTAGCACATATGCATGTTGTGTTTATTCAAACAGATTTGATTTCTGCCAGAGGTTCCTTGCCAGCTCCCCCTTCTTATTCTGTACTTTGTTTTTCTAGCCAGAATAACTTAAAGCTTCTTTGTGCAGTAAATTATCCCATGCAGACCCAGGAAACGTCCCATAATTTGCATAGAGCCACAGCAAAAATCTGTTGTTTTTTTTTTTTTACTGCACCAGAAAATGAATCCTTCAGTCTGTTAATAATTATAATAAACCCTTTAGTGGTTCTCCATAGTTCCAATTAAGCATGTTTTGTGATTAATAGATTCATGAAATGAACATTTTTTAAAGCCCATTTGGATGTTTATTCTACTGTCAAATTCTTCCATGACCTGTTATTGTGGCGATTAAATTTGGAATTATAATGACTCTGTAACTGATTAATTATTTTAAAAAAGTAGTATCTATAAAACAATTTATAAAAAAATCAAATGCAGAACCAAATATTGTTGTACCCAGCAGGGCAGAACTCGACACTGCTGAGTTAGCCCAAAACTCAGAAATAACATCACAGAAATAGAAATGGGCATGCCAACCTACATAAATAGTAGACATAGATTAAAAAATGGATTATGAATGGTCATGATCTACATGGTACATTTCCCCCAATGGGGGCATAATTTAAATGACAAATTGATATTTTGGATATATAAGCAAAGTTGAGACAATAATAAAAACAGAATATTCCATTAATGTAACCCAGTAACTCAAAATTAACACCATTTTTATGCTGAAATATTTGATGCGCCTTTTGACTCAGAATTCATACACTGTTCTTTAAAAGTATAACCGCTCTCTTGAGTTTTGCTATTGATCACCAACCAAAAACGTCAGAGTTTAATTATGTTTTAATTCTCCTCCAAACTCGTGTGCATAGGAGTATTTTTTTTCTCTGATTTTCCTTTCATTTTTCTAGAAATGAGCGTAGTGTTGTAAAGCCCTACCAGTCTGAACTGTCTGAGACAGCTGGCCACTCTAAAGCAATCTTAGCGATCACTGGACATGCTGTCATAATTCTCCTTATGTCAGGCCCCAGAACGAAGAATCCGTGGGATTATCATGGTTTGTATTTGTTGACAGACCAATGACAGGCCAGATCGAGATGCAGGGTTTTATACTCAATCTCCCACACCCTGCACTGCACTATATTTGATCTTTGAAGGGTGAATGATTCCATATTGAATGAACATACTGTGTTTTCTTGCCAAAAATGAATGGAAATCCCCAAATATTCTCAGTTACTGTGAGTTATTCGTGGCCAGATGGGGACTACGAGCTGTTATGCGGAGCCAGTTGTTGGTCCGACCCACACAAAAGCGATACTTTTTTTTCCATGTCTTTTGATTGCGTTTTTTCCAAAATTATGATTTTTTTTGGCATTTTGGAGATCTTTTTCAGGATTTTTGTTTATTTTCCTTTGGGTTTTTTTGTTTGTTTGTTTTTTTCCATGAAGCACTTAGAGTGATAGAGCGGTGTGACATGTAACATAAATTTCCCCCACAGTTGAACTGGCATACAGTACAATGAAACCAGTGAGATTCCAGCACATTACATGGACAAATAAGTGTCTATACAATGAGCGGGGCTGTAAATATACAGTAACTACAGTGTGCACTGCATTTTCTACAATAAAGACATATAACAAACTTTCCCCTTGATTTATTTTGCCCCTTCCAAAATCTTTAATGGAATTGGAACCACTTAAAATTTTTCAAATGCCACATGTCATGTTCATGACAAAACATCAAAAAGTGATTATACTAAATGTGATTTTAAACAGTTGCAGATGTCACTTTGTATGATACTGATCCACAGTCCTGCTCTTTGCTACCAGCAGGTAGGCAGCACCAGCCTTTAACTGAGTCACCGTTTGCATGGCTGCATTGATTAGGTGTGACTTCTCCGGTCAGGGGCCAATTTGGGGTCACCAGAGGGTCAAGCGTGTTGTCCAATATAACAGCGGGATCTCTGGACTGGAATCGGCCAGTATCCTGGCAACAGGCACCCCCACACACACACCGAACCATGAGTACCCGTTCAGTGGTGATTGAGAATGCAGGGCTCCATTCTCTTTTCATCAGCTTGAGTTCATCCATTCCTATAACTCGGCCCAGATGAATTAACCTGAACAATGGAATCAGAGGCTCAGTAAAGTGTTCGACATTGTCAAAGAGAGTAATTAAACTGAATGTTTAGTTTGTACCGTTTGTGTGAAAACACTATTAATGTTTTCTCTTTTGTAGTTGGACTGTGCAGACAAATGCAATAAAATCAAACTAACATTCAATTTTTAGATAAATCACTGTATCCAAAAATTCATTGTACGGGTACCTTATGTTCAAACACTGCACGCAATGTATAGAATCTTTTCATATTATGCTTTCTTATTTCACAAGGCAACAGAAACCCAACCGTTGATGTGCAGTTTGTGTGTGTCTGCTCTGTAAATTGTAACGCAAATCTCAGCAAACTAAATGCACCCGCGCTGCATCACAGGCTAGTGAATTCACAGACAATCGCTAAGTAAAGTCAATGCAGTGCCATCAAAATGTCCCACTGATGTGTTTTCAAGCTACTCAAATAAGTGATTATATTAGAATAACATATGTCTTGGTATCTAATAATGTCAAGTGAATTACAAAGTGATTTGAAATGAAGAGGAGTCAGCAATTCCAGGATTACATGCTCAGTTGAATTCAATAAGCCAGTGTATACTGTAATAGGAAGCCACAGAAAAATCCATACTTACCGCATCATCTGATAAAAATGTCTGCTTGCTGCTCTGCAGGATTCTGTTAAATCCATTAAATACCTCAGTTTTCTTGCAAATTCCAAAATAATATTCTGAATACAGAAGCACAATAAAAGACAGCAGGCATAAATCATCTTGCACTAATCAAATATTTATTAAAATTGCCATCAACCAGAGATCATTAACGTAGTTCATCTGTTCGGACAACAGTATGAGAAACAGAGCAATACGTAACTGAACGAATACATACATAG